>JAAQRG010089065.1:7500-10000 GCA_011634625.1 Babylonia areolata | reverse complement strand
CCCAAAGAGAGGGAGAGACAGTGGGGTGGGGTGGGGGAGACCTGGGGTCTTTTTCCTTTTTTCTGGGGGAGGGGGTGTATTTTGAGGGCTTGAGCGCGTGCAGGTGGGTTTAAACAAGCCACATCACATCACGTGACAGTCATCGCGTGCAGCCGGAAATCGTGACAATACTATGCCCCTGGCAGTCTGGCAGGAACCAAGGTACTGGATCAGAAAAAAAAAGTGCTTTTGGCTTCCACACTTTCTAAGCAATTCATATACACTCCCTGAAAGCATTTGCAATCCCTGTCTGACACGCAAATAATTCATGTGTTCAATGAAAATATCCTGGTGATTTGATCAGACCTTTGTACATCAAGTGGCCTGCGTTTTCAGTCGTTCGCGAGGATAATCATATAAATGTGACTTAAAGATGCCATGCTTTCAATATGGAATGAATTCACCGTTTTGAGAAACGCACCCACATTTTCTGACTGTCCCCATGAAAACGACAGTAGTTGTTGCTTTCTGACTGTCCCCATGACAACGACAATAGTTGTTTTCTGACTGTCCCCATGACAACGACAATAGCTGTTGCTTGCTTACTGTCCCCATGACAACGACAATAGTTATTGCTTTCTGACTGTCTCCATGACAACGACAATAGCTGTTGCTTGCTTACTGTCCCTATGACAACGACAATAGTTGTTGTTTTCTGACTGTCCCCGTGGCAACGACAGTAGCTGTTCCTTTTTTACTGTCCCCATGACAACGACAATAGTTGTTTTCTGACTGTCCCCATGACAACGACAATAGTTGTTGCTTTCTGACTGTCCCCATGACAACGACAATAGTTGTTTTCTGACTGTCCCCATGACAGCGACAATAGTTGTTTTCTGACTGTCCCCATGACAACAATAGTTGTTGATTTCTGACTGTCCCCATGACAACGACAATAGTTGTTGATTTCTGACTGTCCCCATGACAACGACAATAGTTGTTGATTTCTGACTGTCCCCATGACAACGACAATAGTTGTTGCTTTCTGACTGTCCACATGACAACGACAATAGTTGTTGCTTTCTGACTGTCCCCATGACAACGACAGTAGTTGTTGCTTTCTGACTGTCCCCATGACAACGACAGTAGTTGTTGCTTTCTGACTGTCCCCATGACAACGACAGTAGTTGTTGCTTTCTGACTGTCCCCATGGCAACGACAGTAGTTGTTGCTTTCTGACTGTCCCCATGACAACGACAGTAGTTGTTGATTTCTGACTGTCCCCATGACAACGACAGTAGTTGTTGATTTCTGACTGTCCCCATGACAACGACAGTAGCTGTTACTTGCTGTCTGTCCTCATAATAACGAGAATAGTTGTTGCTTGCTGACTGTCCCCATGACAACGAGAATAGTTGTTGCTTGCTGACTGTCCCCATGACGACAGTAGCTGTTGCTGTCTGTGGTCCTGTAGGGTCCTGGCCAGTCAACGTACTGGAGAACAGGTCTATCTGCCTTGTGAACCAGAACAATTCAAACAGGTGCCGCTGTTTGTACTCACTCAGCTGATCAGTCATACCATTGAAGATCTGAACTTTAGCTCTTCTCAATTAATCAGTGTGATGAGATCTCACCACCAGGCTAATTTCCTGAGCCTGTAAATCAACACTCACTCTGTCTGTGTGGGCGGTTTGATTCATCGGAAACAGCACATAACCATCTAAATCCTGCAGGGACGACAATAATCCCTTAATCACGACAGAGTGGCTGCCTCGATAGTCAGATGGTTTTTATTATGAATGAATTAATGACTTTTTGTTGTTGTTGAGGAAATAAAGGAATAAACGTAGTCGGCTTGTTTTCATCCAGCCTGTCCTCTCATAACTGGGAAAATGTAACACACACACACACACAAAAATAACTTTACGTTGAAATATATACCAATACATACATAATAACCTACAAAACACACGTAAAACGATAAGTACAGAGACAGAAGACAAACACAGAGGAGGTTCCAGACACTTGATGTTTCCTTTAATTTATGTATTTTACAAGTTCAATACTAAAAACAACAACAACAAAACAAAAAACAAACAAAAAAACAAAACAACCCTCTCCCCCTTAAACCTCTTTCCTACCCCCAAAAGAAGAATAAAAAAAAACATCAACAAAAAACAAACCAGAAAACAGTTAAAACACGCGCGCTGATATAATGATAATGATTATAAGCAGGCATTGCCTATTAAGTGGACTTTGTTCCATACAAATCAAAATGAAGTAGTCATGCAAGCCATCAGTCAACATCAATCACCGTTACGTTACAAATCACTAACTCAACTCGCTCCACAACAGAACTCTAAACTCCTGAAATAATTTGAAGTTTGGCCTGTTAATATTACCTTTGGTTAAATGCAAAACAAGAAAAGAGAAGGGGAAAAAAGAGGTAGAAGAGTGTAATGTTTATGTGTATCATTATGTTTGTATTACACAGCACGAAACACCCCTTAATTAGATAGAA
>JAAQRG010089065.1:0-5000 GCA_011634625.1 Babylonia areolata | reverse complement strand
TCCGTCTCTGTCTGTCTGTCTGTCTGTCTCTCTTGTTTTCCTCTCCGTCAGAGAGTTTTCCATTCTCTTTTTCTAACCCCCCACAACCCCCCTGACCCCCTGCTGTTTCTCCCTTGACCCCACCCCCTTACCGACGCCCTCCACCCTAGTCATCTCCTGCCTTCTCTCCATTGCCTTCCCCCGCGCTCCCTGTCTTTCATATCTAACCTATGGTGTATTGCTCCCTCTCTTTCATATCTAACCTATGGTGTATCGCTTCCTCTCTTTCATATCTAACCTATGGTGTATTGCTCCCTCTCTTTCATATCTAACCTATGGTGTATTGCTCCCTCTCTTTCATATCTAACCTATGGTGTATTGCTCCCTCTCTTTCATATCTAACCTATGGTGTATTGCTCCCTGTCTTTCATATCTAACCTATGGTGTATCGCTCCCTCTCTTTCATATCTAACCTATGGTGTATTGCTCCCTCTCTTTCATATCTAACCTATGGTGTATTGCTCCCTCTCTTTCATATCTAACCTATGGTGTATCGCTTCCTCTCTTTCATATCTAACCTATGGTGTATTGCTCCCTCTCTTTCATATCTAACCTATGGTGTATTGCTCCCTCTCTTTCATATCTAACCTATGGTGTATTGCTCCCTCTCTTTCATATCTAACCTATGGTGTATCGCTTCCTCTCTTTCATATCTAACCTATGGTGTATTGCTCCCTCTCTTTCATATCTAACCTATGGTGTATTGCTCCCTCTCTTTCGTATCTAACCTATGGTGTATTGCTCCCTGTCTTTTCATTCGTCTGCTGGATACGTGATAAAGTCCTGTTCGTTTGTTGTGGAATATGTCAATTGTTTACTTAATTCAAGCACTTTAGTTCTCTTTCTTTGCTGAGAATGTGTGTGCAGTCTCAGCTTTTTATGCTCTTTTTTTGATAAACAGTGAGTATACCTATGTGCACACATGTGTGTATCATTCAGCCAGATCGTCGTGTGTTCAATGCAATGTTTTGACAGTCCCATGGGATGTTTTTGTTTTAAACAAAAATCAGTTCCGCACTTGTGAGTGGGTAGTGTGTGTGTGTGTGTGTGTGTGTGTGTGTGTGTGTGTGTGTGCGTGCATGCGTGCGTGCTCGTGTGCGTACACACGAATGTACAAACAAACGCACACATATTCACGAACACCTTCCGTGAACGTCCGTATCCCGAACTCTCCTCACACCCCTTTACCGTCCACACACATGCGCACACACGCACACTCACACACACACACACACACACACACACACACACACACACACACCTCCATTAACATTATTGTGTTATTGAATCAAGCCAACCATAACAGCAGGATCAAGCCAACCAGGGAATAAAATATCACGAAATGATCCACAGTACCAATGCCCCATGATTTATACACGTAGCTAACTAAGGAGAGCCACCACTGCAATCCACCTCACACAGCACGATACTTTACCGAACAACCAGTGCTGGCACTGACATTACAGTTCATAGCAATCTGCTGTCCACTCCGCTCAAATGAAGCTTTTTCTATTTTTTCCAAATAATGACATTGACCAGTGATGTCTTACCCTGCTTACAATATCATCGTATTGGGATGCCTTCGAAGGCCTTCATACCTACCGTCATGAAAAGTATGGTTTCTATGCTACTTATAGGAGTCGCGAAAATATCAATGTAAAGTCAAACACGCACACAGACATCAGTTGATTTGGCCACTGTTTACTCATGTGAGTGAAAAGGAAAGTTCATAGCGATGAAGAAAAGTTAATCCCACAAACGACAGAAAAGAAAAGCAGAAATAGGAGAAATCTTCTTGTTTATTTTGCTGAAACGTTTTAGGTCTTACTGCTGCTTTTTGTTGTTGTCTGTTTGTTGATCTTACCAGCCCACATCTGGGGAAATGGCATTGGCCACGTAGAAAGAAAAGTGCAGTATAAACCTCCATAGGCACACGGGTATTTCTTTGCAGTTTGTTTTAAGCGCCCTTGGATTGCTTTTTGTGTGTTGTTATTTTGCATTCGTTGTTGTTGGCGGTGTTGTTGTTTTTTGTTTGTTTTGTCTGCTTTTTTCTTTCTTTGTTTGCTTTTCAATTGTTGTTTTTGTTTATTCCCCCCGTCTTTCTTGCCAATCAACTGAACAACAATGTCAGAAAAGGAAAAGGTCAATTATCCTGATTATTACAGTCGTGATTATCATAATGAAAATGGTGAATCATAGTTTCATTTCAGAGTGTCCTTAACAGTTAATGATATTCTCAGAGGTACAGATGAAGCATATATGCCGGGCAGCGAATTAAAAAAACACTACAGCATGTGGTGTGTGCAGCTCATATAACATGTCTTTTTCTGCTTTTTTTAATTCACGCATCATTCTAATGTCAGATGCTGCATATGTATCAGTTAGCGGTTTGTGCACATTGTAAACCATGAAATGAATATGATAAAACAACTTGCGAAAGACAAAATGTTCCATTCTAATAAAACTGAAATGAGAAGCAGACATGAACGAAAGAAACAACAACAAAAAATAAAAACACCACCACAAGAAAATACAGTACTTCGGCAATCAGCGCAAAAGTGCTTCAGTATTCAGCAGATACAGTTCCGCGAGTGGGGCAACACAGAGGATTCACGTATTCATTCATTCAGATCCGATGACTGACAACGGATATAGTAACCAGTATTAGTCACTGACCACCGCAGTTTGGCCAGTGAACAGGGACGTCTCTCGTCCTGACAATGGCTGCACAATATGGAGTGAAGTGATTCTGTCTGTCTGTCTGGCTATGTCTGTCATAGTCTCTTTCTGTGTATCTTCCTTTGTGTATGTATTTGTCAAAGTTTGTGTGTGTGTGTGTGTGTGTGTGTGTGTGTGTGTGCGTGCGTGTGTGCGTGTGTGTATATTTGTGTGCATGTATGCGTGTGTATATATGTAATTAGAGAGAGAGAGAGAAAGAGAGAGAGAGAGAGAGAGAGAGAGAGAGAGAGAGAGAGAGAGAGAAACTCACAAAAGTCGATCTATCAAACACGCTATATTATTCCAGCCACCACAACATCTAATCAAACAACACATACATGACTCCGATATCCTGCCCTTGTGATTTACGTACTCTAGCAAACATAGGACACCAGGCAATTGATTTCATGAAACACAATAATTCCCCTACCGAACGCGGCTGGCTCTGACATTAACAATTCACAGCAATCCGCTTTCAGCTTCGCTCAGATTTATAATCAGATGTCCCCAAACAGAAGCTTGGCATCACAGCTGTACACGCCAATCACGCTATTAGGTACCTCAGCACGCAAATGAGAAAACGCAGAATAGCAACGTGCACACCGCTTTACTGTACTTATTCTCTGAGTAGAGGATGTATGTTAGCTGCTAAAATCAGAGTACAAACTGACAAAAGCTAAGAGGTTTTTGTTGGTTTAAACAGTATTTATTTGGAACATGTCACAATACAACACAGTTATAGATGAACAGGACAACAAGAAAATCTAATACAAAGTTATGTTCTGATACATGTACATTATGAGTATGTGGCGAATGCAATCGTAGCTAAAAGTTTGAAACTGACAATACAAGCGTTTGTGTGTGTGTGTGTTGAACATCGGGTCGATCATTTTTGTGGGTACACTCTTGTTCCATAGTGCGGAAAAAGATATTCAGAATTTATGTGGATTTGAATTATGCAAGCGTCCGTGCCTGCCTGCACATTACACCACACTCCTCCTCCTCTCCCCTTACCCCATCACACCTCACACCATAAACCACATCACACCTCAGAACATAAACCCCCTCACACCTCACAACATAAACCCCCTCACATATCACACCATAAACCCCCTCACACCTCACACCATAAACCACATCACACCTCACACCATAAACCACATCACACCTCACACCATAAACCCCCTCACACCTCACAACATAAACCCCATCACACCTCACAACATAAACCACATCACAATTCACACCATAAACCCCATCACACTCACAACATAAACCCCATCACACCTCACACCATAAACTCCATCATAATTCACACCATAACCCCATCACACCTCACTCCACAAACCCCATCACAACATAAACCCCATCACACCTCAAACCATAAAACCCCGTCACACCTCACAACATAAACCCCATCACAACATAAACCCCATCACAACATATACCCCATCACACCTAACACCATAAACCCCATCACATCATAAACCCCATCACACCTCACACCATAAACCCCATCACAACATAAACCCCATCACACCTAACACCATAAACCCCATCACAACATAAACCCCATCACACCTCACACCATAAACCCCATCACATCATAAACCCCATCACACCTCACAACATAAACCCCCTCACACATCACAACATAAACCCCATCACACCTCACAACATAAACCCCATAAAACATCACACCATAAACCCCATCACACCTCACACCATAAACCTCATCACACCTCACACCATACACCCCATCACACCTCACACCATAAACCCTATCACACCTCACACCATAAACCCCATCATAAATCACACCATAAACCCCGTCACACCTCACACCATAAACCTCATCACGACATAAACCCAATCACATCATAAACCCCATCACACCTCACACCATAAACCCCATCACACCTCACAACATAAAACCCATCAAACCTCACACCATAAACCACCTCACACCTCACACCATAAACCCCATCACACCTCACACCATAAACCCCATCACACCTCACACCATAAAGCACCTCACACCTCACAATGTAAACCCCATCACACCTCACAACATAAACCACATCACACCTCACACCATAAACTCCATCACACCTCACACCATAAACCCCATCACACCTCACAACATAAACCCCATCACAACATAAACCCCATCACAACATAAACCCCATCACACCTCACAACATAAACCCCTTCACACATCACAACATAAACCCCATCACACC
>JAAQRG010089063.1:5000-10000 GCA_011634625.1 Babylonia areolata | reverse complement strand
GAAAAATCCGACTTGAAAAGATACCCACTGATGTGGACGTCCAAGCGAGGCCCGGTGTAACAGTGTCAAACTAACCCCCTCCCCCCCCCAACCCCCCCCCCTCCCCACACACACTGCTAGGTTTTACCCCGGGGTAACTGTAGGCTGGCTTCGAATAACAGGGAAAAGAAAAAGAAAGATCACCAAAATCAAATAATAACCTACCCCACACTTCCATGGTTCCCCCCCCCCGCCCCCCTGCCCCCTCCCAACAGGTTGTTTCAGTGGCATGTTCTCCATCAGCAGTGAGGTGAGGATAAAATCAAATCAAACCATGTTGCTGATGGCCCAAGTTGACCACAAAGGGACTGTTCCAGGGCTGAACACTTCTTAACACCATTTGAACAGAAGACAAAATAATATTTAAAAGTCAAGAAGAACAGAGTTAGAAAGACCAGTTCACCTACGTCTCCCTCAATCCACGTAGAGATATAGACAAACTTTAAAATATTGGAAAAAAACCATGAAGAGACCAGTTCACCTTCGTCTGTTTCAGTCCACGTAGAATTTAATTCATGTCAAGAAGGAAAGAAAATACTCCATGGAATCAGCAGTAGCAGAAATATGTGTGCTGCGTATCACGTGCACGTAGGAAAACTCCTCAGCAGTTCACTGGAAGCTGTTGAATGAATCGAAGAGGGCAGTGGGAGGTCTGTGTGTGTGTGTGTGTGTGTGTGTGTGTGGTGGAGGGGGCAGGAGGCTGGAGGCGAGAGGAGGGAGGGAGGCACGGAGGGTGAGGGGTGCAACAGTCAGGTCAGCGTGACACGGAGCAGGGACATGAGGAACAGCAGCGGAGGGAGGTGGAGCATGAGGAGGGTGGCGGTGAGTCCCCCGCCGCCACACGTCACCGCCTTCTGGTCGTTTCTGTCAACACACGCACAGACACAACACAACACAACACAACACACACACACACACACACACACACACACACACACACACACACACACAAGTGCACAAGTTGAATGACTTGACCATACTTGAATGAAAGCATGATGAAAAATCAAGAAAACTTGTGCGAGAGCGAGAACGAGAGAGAAAGAGAGAGAGACAGAGAGAGAGAGAGAGAGAGAGAGAGAGAGAGAGAGAGAGAGAGAGAATGAATAAAGAAGCAATGAAAAAAAAGTACTAAAACCAGACCAATCAATGAGAAGAACATACAAACAGTAGAAACAGCAAAGCCAAAGATCCCAAGTGAAGAAACAACAAAAAGTTAAAAGAAATAAACAGATAAATGAAGAAATAAACTAAACAAACAGTTAACATAAATAAACAGATAAACATTAAAAAAGAAAAAAAAAGAAAAAAAAGAAAAAAAAAGAGAAACACTCCTGCATGACGTAAAACTTTCACATTACACCAAACCATACTAAATCATAACACAACACATAACTTTACATGACATACCGTTGAAAAATATTACCCTCGAAAAAGGGGAGAGCACGATATATTTATCAACTTGCATATTGCTACACACCACATTGCATCACAATGCAGTAAAGAACATGACAAGGAATGACATTGTATCACATTAGGTTACAGGGCATTACCCACACGTAGGGTGATCAATATGTAAGTTTGACATTACACCACACCACATCACATCATTATGCAACACATAACATGACATAACATTCCACAACAACAACAACAACAACACTATCCACGAGAATAAAGAACATGATATAAAACTGCCACATTGTGCCATACTACATAACATCATAAAACAGCACATAACATGGCATGACATTACTCCACATTACATTACAAAACCATTGCCCATAAGAAGGGAAAACATGATACAGGAACGAAACCAAACTACACTGCATCACAATACAACACACAACATGACATGACATCACAACACGTTACAAAACATTATCCGCAAGACGGGAAAACATGATATAGGAACGAAACCAAAGTACATTGCATCACAATACAACTCACAACATGACATGACATCACAACACGTTACAAAACATTATCCACAAGACGGGAGAACATGACATAAAAACGGTCACATTACAGCACACCACATCATTTCACAACACACGACATTACACAACACTGCTTCAAAACATTGTATATCACAATACATGACATTACACCACATCATCTTACAAAAGATTGTACACAGGAAGGGGGAACATGATATAAAAACATTCGTGTTACACTACACCAAATTACAACACATAACATATGACATGACTCTAAATTACGTTACAAAACATTACCCACAAGAATGCAGAAAAATATGATAAAACACTTTCGCATTACACCTCACTATATTACATCACAACGAGTAACACGATATGGCATGATATCAAATCATGTCGCAAAAAAAAATATTATGCACAAGAAGAGAGAAAAAATATTTTTTACATAAAAAACAACTTTTGCATTACACCTTTTTACAACAGGTGACATTATATCACATTTCGTTTCAAAATATTACCCATAAAAAGAGAGAACAAAAATCAAGAACAACAAACAACAGTGAAAAAAAAAAAGCTTTTGGACGACAGAACGCTACAACACACCACATTATAACTTAAAATATCACATTGCATCACGTCACATCACATCATACTACGTTACCCACAAGAAGGGAAAACATTAAAAAAAAAGTTCAGCAAGACACCACACGACATAATCATCAAAACACAACACATGACATGACACGACACTACACGATACATGTCAATCATTACCCAGAGGGCGGCAGAACCCGATACAAGGTTCCTGCAGGACGCCGGACAGAGAACTCGGAAGCCATCAGCACCATCATCTCTCCTGCAACACCACGGGGGTCGGGGTGTGTAATGAAACGAAACGAAACGAAAACGAAACCGAAACCGAAATGTGACGAATTGTTTTGGGGTTTTTTCACGAGGGTTGTGGAGTATGTACAACTGCGTTTTTTTTTTTGTTTTTTTTTGTTTTTGTTTTTGGTTTTGTTTCTTTGTTTTGTTTCTTTTCCGTTTTTTTTTTCCATTTACATGTAGCCATCAAGGACTAAACAACAACAACAACAACGACAACAAAACTACAAAAACACTATCATGAATCAAAGTAACTCTTGTAGTTAAAAAGGTCCCATTGTCTTATATGGTCATCGGGGAAGCGGGGTACCAACTGCGTCTTGGGCTAAGCGTATGAAGACGGGAGACACACCGACACACACCGACAGATAAGCCTGCCTGCCTACTCATCAGTCGGACCGACGGGAGACTCCAACACGAAGACAGGGACTCAATCCTCTCCTTCCGTAACGGAAGTCAAGTACACACTTGGGTAGAGTGAAAAAAACAAAAAAGGAAGTAAAGTTTGAGGAAGTGTCTGGGTTTGTTCCAATGTACCTTTTATTTACCTGTGTGCTAGCTGAATCGGTAGCGTAAGCAGCACTGACTTGAAGTTGTGTACCATGTGTAATGGAGAGAGTTACCACTCTTTACTATTTGTTAATCATATCGTCTCCTGGCCTCATTATTTGTTAATTTCCAGAAGTAAAGTGCCTTTCCCGGTTACAAAGCATCATGCTGAAACGGGGCCTCGAACCCTAATCACTGGTGAACACTAGCGCGAAAGTGCAGAGCCTAACCGATTGTACCACGGCGCAAAATGTAGCAGGAACTAGCACCAAATCTGCATGGACAGCAATTCAGAATGTCTGTGTCTCTGTCTGTCTCTGTCTGTTCAAAATGTATCTGTCTCTCTCGGTCTATGTCTGTCTCAGTGGATGTGAATTCACTGTCCCGACGGCCACAAAAGTCTATGAGACCTTTAATCTTTACGGGTTTTTTTTCCTGACATAAAGAACACAAAGCGCTGGTCTCCCAGTACTTAAAAGTTCCCTGACAGAGGGGATACCTGTCTGCATTACCACCCAAAGCAAACGGACTAAAGCCTGGCCCATGGACAACAGGTCAAGATTCTAGATTCAGTTTCCTTTCACCCCCTTTTGGGGTACCGAGGATTAGAAACAAATGAACAAATGAACATACCGAACATGACAACGACTGACGAATGAACAGTGTCAACAACAATCCTCTGTTGAATACAATGTAGAACAAATGCATGCTCGTATCACTAACATGATCCTATTACTCCATTCATTCTCAAAATACATTCACACATTCAAAAAATTAGAATATTCTGTAAAACTGCCTCGTAATATTACGATAAAGAGCAACGATAAAAACCATCTCTTACATAATCACTTCCACACGCGTTCAGGGAAATCCGTCCACAACTTTTGTGTGTGGTCTGATCCTGTTTACAGACACACCAACGAACCAACCAACCAGCCAACCATTCAACCAACCAGTCAACCAACCAACAAACCAACCACCCAACCAGTCAGAAATCCAGCGAGCCAACCAGCCAACCATTCAACCAACAAACCAACCACCCAGAAAACCAACCAACCACCAAGCCAACCAACCAACCAGCCAACCTGCCAACCAACCAACAGGCACGAAAATCAGCACAACCACCCCTACAGCGAAGGCCGTCAAAAAACTGACCGTCAGGGTCTTGCCCAAAGGCCAGCAGAAAGGGTTTTTTGGGGTCACGGGCATGGCAGGGACACCAAGACTTGGGGCACACAGGCCACGGGCGGCTACTCCACTGTCCTGGTGATTCCCCCTGCTTGTCCTCCCGCAACAGACTGATCTCTCTGTATGGGGACAGAAAGAAATAATGAAAAAAACCCAAAAACAAACAAACAACAACAACAACAACAACACACACACACACACACACACACACACACACACACACACACACACAACAACAACAACAACAACAACAACAAAACCCAACCACAGTGTCATGGGCTATGTTCTTTGTTGTTCGTTTATAAGCTAAGGCTGAGTTTAAAAAAAAAAGTAAATAAAGTGGATAAGAAAAAAAGAGAAAACATACAACATAAATTGTTAATCTCATTACTGTGGATGAAA
>JAAQRG010089051.1:0-11194 GCA_011634625.1 Babylonia areolata | reverse complement strand
CCCCCTCATCTCCCCCCTCCCTTCCCTCCTCAACCACCCCCCTTCCCCCTCACCTCCCCCCTTCCCTCCTCAACCACCCCCTTCCCCCTCACCTCCCCCCTCCCTCCCCTCCTCAACCACCCCCTTCCCCCTCATCTCCCCCCCTCATAACCACCCCACCCTCCCTCATCTCCCCCCTCCCTCCTCCTCAACCACCCCTTCCCCTCACCTCCCCCTCCCTCCCTCCTCAACCACCCCTTCCCCCTCCCCCCTCCCCTCCTCAACCACCCCCTTTCCCCCTTATCTCCCCCCTCCCTTTTTTTAACACCCCTATGTCTTAAAATATATGTTTTTATAATCACGCTTGTTTTATAGGAAATAGAACCGATGCATTCTTCTGCAAATGTAATCTGTCAGTAAGCCTCCATTGCCTCCTGACTTATTCATGATGCTAGTGTGTACACATATTTTGTTGTTTGTTTTTTTTCATCAGAAATTTGCACTGCTTCATTATTAGACAAATTTGAAACTCTGAAGGTATTGCATGTCAGCTGTGTATCAGCAGCCAGAGGGAAGCCTAAGTTCTGAGTGTGATAGTTGAGACAAAAATTTTGCTCCCCAGCCAGCTTAGTTGTGCATCATCAGTATCTTCAGGGATGTGATGCTGTGTTGGGAGACCGAGTGGCTGCTGATACTGGCAGCACATTAGAGCATGCATACAACAGAAATAAACAGAGCACAGTCTGTTACATGTTGTACAAACGGAGAATATTGATTACTACAATACAAACAATCGGGTTTGAATATATCCCATCTTATGTGTTTATGAAAAGTTTTCATCTTGATTTCTTAGCTTTTTTTATATATATAATAATTAAAAACATAAAAAGACTTTGCATTTTAAGATTCACTTGGGATGACACTGCTGGAAAGAGACTAAAAAAAATCCAAACATAAGTTTTTTACGAGCTACAGAAACTACACTGATTCCAACTTTCATGTTAAAACTATGTATTACCACTATCTTACCAGTCTGTAAATAATGATAATTTTTATTCCAGATCATCCAGAATGCTCAGAAAGAAAGATCACTGGTTGTGTTTTTATGATCATTGTGTGTGTGAAGACGGAACATCATTGCTCAATTTATTGCTTAGTCCAACGCTGCAACCTCCACACCCCATGGCATAGAGTGATATGATTTGGTTCTGGTGTTTTCAAAGATGAGGATGCCCCCATATAATGCTTTTGGAGTGTGAGCTTGTATTGGAGAGTTTGTGGAGGATTAAAAAACAATTTATGTCGTTAGATTCTTCATTACATTTAACTGCTATGTATTGGTGTGTTTTAAGAGTTTTTTTCATTTAGAAAAGCATTTATTTGGCTTAGTGTATTCAGTCTGGAACTGTAAATAATATTTTTTGGGCTTCATCTACATTTGCAAAGTAATTATAATCTTCTTTTTTTTCAAGTTTATTGATCAAAACAGAATATGCTTCATAAGCTATTCTCTATATTTCTAGCACAAGTCAGTCCAGTTGAAAAGGTTGGTTGTGCCTTATGTTGAATACATTTTATTTATTCCATATTATGGGACACTGTGTGTTAAAAGGGATTTTTGTACACTGTTGCTCAGTTTAGGGCTGGCTTTTGTTCTTCATGCCATCAAACTGGTTGAGAACATGCACATCAGTGAATCACTTACTTTCATACCACTACTGCTCACATGAACACTACACAATGGTCTATGATACATAAAAATAAAGGTGGTGGTACTTTCTTTGCTGCCTTATTTTCATTCTCTTTTTTTTACAGTATTCCTATCTTTGTCTTTTCCAATGTGCTATGTCATGTTTTTCTTCATTTCCAAATATCTTTTTTTTTAAAGCATACACGTTTACACCCCACAGAAAGATACATAGATTAATGGTGATATTTATACAAAATATGGCTCAGAAGTTCAAGATGAGAAAGAGAAGAATGTGTGATAAGTGCATCCATATATGTGTGCATGGTGATCAGTGTCATTTGTCATAGTAAATAGATTTGTGAACAAGTTAACTCATTATTTATAATTGTACAGATTGAATCATACTGCATGTAAACTCACTTTTCTGTCAGTTACAGTTATGATAATGTCACACATACATGACACACAAACTCCTTTGTGTTCAGTCTTTTTTTTCTCTCCATAGCCTGTCACTGGATTGAAAGAGGATGTGAATGATCGACATATACTTTTTTTTTTTTTTTTTACAATTTGTTTTCATTGTATTGGGTTTGCAAGCGTGCATTGCTGCATAAAGTTTGTGAAGTTAGTGAGTCCTTATTGTGATCTTTTTGTTATACTCAGCTACAAAGCAAAATCATTAGCATTTAACATATTTGTGTGATTGACTAAAGAGATGGGCATTCCTTGTTAGAATGATTTATCTTCATAGTATATAGAATGTTTAGTAAGCAAAAATCTGCTTTTGGATTAGTAAATTAAAGATAGAATTTGCACAACTCTACAGAGTTTCAAACCAGCATGTTGGAGGGAATATAGTAAATGCCTGAGCTAAAACCAAAAAAAAAAGTGTTTTTTTTATGTTTTTGTTTTTTCTTGAAGTTTGATCATGCTGGATTTGTGTGTTTGTGTTTAAGGCTTAAAGAAATCAACATTGCTGCAACCGTACGGTTTCATTGTTAATTGTGGCAAAGTTACAAATATGTTAAGCAAATATGACAGACGGGGGACATGTGAAATGGGGATCATCATTTGAGTTCCGTTTATCTACACATTTGCTGAGCGCATTGGCTGCTGAAGTAAGTGTTGTGTGTAAGGGTTGTGTTCATGCATGGTGGAATAATAACTGGTTACTGCTGCCTGTTCTATTGTGGAACATGAAGATAGCTGTGCAGAGTGTAAAGCGTTTGGCAATATCCCTGTGATTCACAATGTCAGCTTGGGTTTTTGAAATTGGAATCTGGGTTCCAAGCATTCAAGTGTGTGTGATTCCCCCCCCCATCCCACACACACACACCCATTCCTCCCTCGTTTATTTTTCCTTTTGTCTTCTTATGATTTTCAGATCTCTTTGTGTTTAGAACTATGAAGATCATAGGAGGAATCTGTTTCAATCTTCATGTGTAGAGAAGATGAAATTCCTGGTCATTACATTGAAGCTTTTTTTCTGCTTGTGTTTTGTTACACTGCTTTTCATTTTTTGAGCACTTTTTATTAGTAGAGGTAACCCAGTATGTTGAAGTAAAATATTTGTAGCTTGTACATAGAATACTGAAAGAATCTGTTTTTAGTACAATTGTAGCTCAGATAATTTTGCTGTTTTATTTAAAACATAGGATATGATGAAGAGATAAGACAGATTTGTACGCATTTTATTTTGAACAGTCATTATTCCCCTATTCACAAACATGTTATGATATGGTATTTATGTACAAAATAAAATCATTTTAGTAACTTGAAGATTTTACAGTTTTTCTCATCAATTAATATTGAGATTGTGGATGACTGATATGCATCAAGTTAAACGGTAGTTAATATTTTTTATCTCTGTCACTGTGTTCCGTGTACAGACAGTAATTTAGTGACAAGCAATACAAGTGAAGGCAGGTACAGTTTCCAAGATAAGCTTTATATTACCTGTATTAAATTTAAAAAAAAATGTTTTACATAATTTAATCTGTTGTTTGCAGGTAGGAATCATTTTTGCTAGAAACATATTTTGAGCAGAAGTAGCTGACATGGTAATAAATTTCATACTATAATTTTATTTATATTATATATTGCGCTAATTTAAGTGCTACCATTTCATAAAAAAGTCCAATAATAATCTTCATGAACTATTTCAGGCTATTTGATTGATATTGAAAACATTAGTGGGAGAGATGTGACCTATGTTTATTGACATATTTGGTCAGTGATGATTAAGACAGTAAAACAGGTTACACACAGCATATAGGTAATCATTATTTACTCTGAGTGTGTATGTGAGCATATGAGAATGTGTGTGTGTGTGCGTGTGAAAAGTTACTTTTATAGTAGAATTTAAATGCATGTAATTATAAAGTTAACCACATATGTGGACATGCATTTCATGTTGTTTTGGTATAATCTTTATTATGCAATGTTTGTACAGACTTTTTTCATTTATCATGATGTCTTCTTTGTGGAGACTATATTCTTTCATATTTTCCCATTTTTCCGTGTAGGTGCAGGTGACATAACCAGACATTGGAGATTGTATGTGTCTCTTTCACTCTTTTCCCCCTTGTATTTGCACATCTACTCTTTGACTTTAATTCCAGTAACTAATATGAAATCTGTTCCACCAAGCTGATAGGAGAGCCAAGTTGTTTTGGATAAGTTCTTTTTTTTTTTCTTTTTTTTTAACCACTCAGCATGCTGGCGAGCTTAATCATTCCATTGTTTTTGCTTTGCTCAAAGTGCTTAGTCTTCCGTCGTCCTTTTCATCATGTAGTTTTCTGAATCAAGGCCGTATGCTATTCAGAACAGAAAGTCTACATGCTCTCTCAGTCACTGGCTTTGTGTGGTCAGTTCAGTGTGAGAATTAAACTTAATTTGATTGTGTGGGTCAGTTACATGTATGACTGCAGTAAAATAATATAGATTTTGGTATCATATAGTGTACCATGTCAAACTGATGCAAAGTAGGCTTGTTGGGTTTATGTTTTGAACTTCTTTGCACTGTCGAGGATCAGTGACACACTGTCTCAGCCACAAGTAGAATTCTCCAAGAGGGATGAAAGATAAAATGAATGTTCAGGTCAGTTGCATAGTGGTGGAGAAAGAACATTCAGGTCAGAGTTGCATAGTGATGGAGAAAGAATGTTTAGGTCAGTGTTGCATAGTGGTGGAGACAGAAAGAATGGACTTTGTAATTCATTGTTGGAGCATTTGAGTGGTCTCCTGAAATGACAAAGGGAGGCTTTCTTCAGATGAACATCTGTAGACACACCCACTGCTGTACTGACTGCTGCTGTTAATGCTTCAGCCATTGCAATGGTGTCCATGTTGTTTTTTTGTGGGTTTTTTTTGTTTTGTTTTTGTTGGGGTTTTGTTTTTTTTGCCTCCTGCAAGACTTGACCCTTGGAACTCTGTAAAGACTGTAGTTTTTTTAATCTCTCACCTGGATGGTTTCAGCAAGTTAGTATTCATTTTCTTGGACAATCAGAAAAATTAAAACGCCAAAGTTTTTGTTGGACCATGGAGATATATTGTCAGTATCACAGTTTGTAAGTTATTCTAACATATTGTTTTCACAATCAAAGTAATTGTCTAAATAATTGAAATGTTCACTGAATGCTAATCAAACAGTGAAGTATTTCTTGCCCTTTTGTCATGGCCTTTAACACACACACACAAACTCTTGACATTCAGAAATGAGGAAATGTACTGAACAAAAAGCCAGCACGTGTGGAAATTCTTGAAGTGAACAAGTAAAACTGAACAAGGTGGAAAACAGTCAACTGTTATTTGATCAAAATCATATGTGACTAAGATGAGGAAATGCTTCAGCCGACAAGATTTGATCAAGTTAGACAAAGAAAATGTTAAGCTGTTATTAATTGAACAAAATCATGTTACACAAATAAAATGTTCAGCTATTATGAATTGAACAAAATCAAATGTGACAAAGACGAGGAAACTCTTCAGCTGACACAATTTAATCAGGTCTGACAAAGACATGGAAAATGTTTAGCTGTTACTTGAACAAAATCAATTCTGACTGAGGGAAAAGTTCATCTGTAGTTTGAATAAAACTGGACAAAGAATTTTTTTCTCACTAATCATTCATATACCCTTCAATTTGTCTCTCACTCGTGTTGTTTTCCATTACTACCAGGGTAATGTTTTTTTGTGTTTGCATTTTTTACTTTCTTTTTTCCTGTATCTTGATTTCTGCTGAGCTTGCATGAATAAAGACTTGGACACAGATTTAACAGTGAAAACACAACTTCATCAAGTCTTGCACCTGGATATGGCAGTGAAATGACGGTCTTGTTGAACTGATGAAAAAATAGCAATATGATCAAAAGCTATGTTGGAAAGACTGCATTTTGTGTCACCATCAGTCTCTATAGTTCTGATATTTATTAAATATGTCTGTCTCTTACTGGCACATTTTAAAATACTTATTTCATAAATTTTACCTGCTGATTCAAAAAAGAAAATCTGGTATTTGAGAAAAATTGGCATTTTCTAGTGTGGTACTTGAAGTTTTTTTGTTTTGTTTTTCATACATATTTACTGTTTGATACTGTAATAATGATCACTGTATTTCTATGTTGGAAAAATCTGTGGCATTTAGACTGCTGAGTAATTCTTTAGTACATTAAATGAAAAACCCAAATGCACATCCACAACTGCACAGCCAAACTCTACATGTATGCAAGACAATACCCTGCTGTCCTGTTTTGTAGTGAACTTCATTCCACTTTGTTGTTCATTAACATACGACTTATGGTTCTTTTTGTAATTTTCTTTATGTAACAGTGTGCAGTAGTTTATTGTTATTACTGATTTATCTTTAAATCACAAAGTAGTAGTTTATTATCATAATGGTGTAGAACTATGAAAGTTGATGGATGTATTATGCTTTGTAGCTTTGTAATCTACACTGTCATGTGATATTCTTGTTTTGAAACAAAATGCCACTCAAAAGTAATTTGTTAAGAAAATGTTGAATTGTTGAAGGCTGATGTTATGTTTAAGTGCAAGAAAATTCAGTAAACATTTTAATATTCTGGAGGTATGAGTTCTTGATGAACATTATGTCAAACAACTTCTTTGTTCTGTATATGCTGTTTAAACCTGGAGAAATGTTGCAGTTAAAGCTAAGTGATTTTGTATGTGCCTCTCCCTCCACCCCCCAACCCCTCCATGTTAATTTTCCACCACTAAGAAGTTTATTCTTTTTCAAGCTTTCACTGTGTGCTTGCTGATCTGTCCAATGATAATTGTGTTGGGGCTTGACATCCCCTCATCTCTTTGTGTCCCTGTCAGAGGTATAGACATCATCCTAGATATACAATCGTGATCGTTTTAGCATTAGAATCCTGATTTATACATCATCCTAGTAGAACAAACTTCAATTCCAGATATGAAGACAAATAATGAAAGAAAATTCCAGCTTTGAAGACAAATAGCAATGCCAAAAGAAAGCTCTGAGAACAAGATAATTTTTAAAAAATCATTCCACCAGAGACAGGGACACTCAGAGACCACCTTGATATTAGTCTGTAAAATGGTCAGCATGTCTAGCAAAGAGTCCATGTCTTGAACTGACACTGTACATAATTATGATAACGTAAAGATGATTCCGTTGATTGTAAAAGATGATTTTTACGCATTACTTTTCTTTTCTTTTAATCTACTGAATAATAAACTGAGTAAAAGCATTCATCTGATCTTGTTTGAATGTAAGAATGCTGTCTCTTTGAAGTTGGCATGATGGATGCTGAGTCATACCAATAGTGTTCAGTGGTGCTTGTTCTGATTCAGTTTATTCAGGCTGCCATTTCTTCTTCTTCTTCTGTGTTCGTGGGCTGCAACTCCCACGTTCACTCGTATGTACATGAGTGGGCTTTTACGTGTATGACCGTTTTTACCCCACCATGTAGGCAGCCATACTCCGCTTTCAGGGGTGTGCATGCTGGATATGTTCTTGTTTCCATAACCCACCAAACGCTGACATGGATTTCAGGATCTTTTACATGCGTATTCGAACTTCTGCTTGCGTATACACATGAAGGGGGTTCAGGCATTAGCAGGTCTGCACATATGTTGACCTGGGAGATCGGAAAAATCTCCACTCTTTACCCACCTGGTGCTGTTACCGAGATTTGAACCCAGGACCCTCAGAGTGAAAGTCCAACGCTTTAACCACTCAGCTATTGCGCCCGTCAGGCTGCCATTTAATAAGAGCCCTACTTACATATTGTATTGAATGTTGTATTATTCTTTGTCACAACAGATAACTGTGTGGAATTCTGGCTGCTGTCCCTAGGGAGAGCATGTCACAGCAGTGCAGCACCAACACTGTTTTTCTTTTTTCCTGCCTGCAAGTGTATTTGTTTTCCTGTTAAAGTACAGAGTAGTTTTTACTACAGAGGACAACTCTTATTTTGCTGTGGGTTTTTTAACATGTACAAAGTGCATGCTACACATGGACCTTGGATAATCATCTCTTTCAAATGAATAGCATTCAGACCACCACTCAGGGTCTTGTGGGGGAAGGAGGGGGTGAAGAAAATACTGGTGAGTGTAGGATTCAATCCTGTGTGCAAAAATTCTTTCACTTCTTAGGTGGACTCGTTACACACACACACACACACACACACATGCAGGCTATGAATTCATGATACACTTAATGATTTACACATAAAATATGTATATCTTCTTCCAGTTCATATGAAAAGAAAGATAAAGTACAAAGATTCATGCAAATATTTTAGCACTGTGATTGTATTTCATTTATTGTCTTTGAGCAATGAAATGACAGGAGATTATGTATGACTGAGTTATCATATGATGTCAGTCCAACTATTCAGCAAATCTGTCCATCCATAAAACGAATCTGAGACTTCATGCATTCTCACACACAGGTGCTGAAGGATACTACCAGAAAATGTTCTTCTGCACATATTTTCTGCACTGAAATCACAGTACATGATACACCATAAGGAAGATTCATGACAGGAACCAGTCCATAAGCCAGAGCCGTTACTACTTTCACTTGGAGAACTGCGGCTTGGTTTCTGTATTTGCAGAAGCAGAATCACAAAAACAAAACACAAATACTTCAAAACTCATCAGACAATATATGCTAATGTAGCTATTGCTTCTAAAACAACAGTCTGTTACACTCAGCATATTATGATGCATGCTTATAAAATTTTTATTTACAAGAGCATGTAAAATTATTTGTAGAGAGATTTAAGATCTTGAGAAAAAAAAAAAAGAACACATACACACCATGCCAAAATGTTGCAACAGAATACTTACCCTTACAGATACCGGTGAATTTGGATTCAGCACTTGTTCAGATGAGTTTCAGTTTCCTGCATAATGTGTGAAGACATGCACAATAAAAAATACAAGCCATACCACACTTGTTTGCCATGAATCCAAGTATATTTGAAAAATAAAAGCTCTAAAAGAAACCAAAATGTTTATGGTGAGGGTACCTGTCATCCTGCAACCAGTGTCCAAACAGGTAATGGAAATCCTGGAAAGTCATGGAATTCGAAAATGTAATTTTGCAAGACTAGAAAGTCATAGAATTATGAGTGAAGTCATAGAATTAAAACTAAAATCTTACAAAACAAAACAAACACATTGGCACTGACTGAAGAATGAACACACACACACACACACATATTTGTGGTGTTAAACCAAGACATAAGGTATGTGCCACTTCATTGTGATATTCTGACTGCTCTACTATGGAGATGCAAAGCCCATTCATGTTTATAAGTTTTAACTTCCCATTTGGCTAATTTGACAATAGAAGAAAAATAATACATTTTGTGAGGAAATTAGTTAATTTGTAGTCATGAAAATTTCTGAAAATGGCATGGAAAAGTTAAGGAAAAGTCATAAAATTTTAAACTGTAAACCTGTATGGATGTGCAACTGACATCTAGAAGTGTGGACTTACTATTTTAGTATGAATGACAAACACACACACACACACACACACACACACATATACAATCACAGATGGAGCCCAGAAAAAAGAAAAGGAAGCCCATTCTCACCATGTGCTTATGATCCATAAATGTGTAATTAGAAATAAGGACTGTAATTGTGCTTTTAAACATGAATTAAAAAAAAAAAACAAACACAAAAAACCCCAACAGACAAAACATTTTCACAGTGATTTGTACAAAGCTGCAAATAGTCCGAAAACACTGATCAGAGCTCAAATTTGTCAGGACTTCTGGATTTAAAATTCATGCTTGATGCACAGAACAACACATCCACACACAAACAACGCTCACCACACGTAAAATGTATATGCACACAGTCACACAAATTTGTACAAACAGAGAAATACGCAATCAACACAAAGATGCTGTCAACAAAGATAATTATTTTTTTCTTAATTTATCCAAGTGTTTTTTGTTGTCAGGCCCCCAAACTCAGTAAACTTCTAAACTGGTCTGGTGACAAATGGAAGTATCTAATGCCTCATTTCATATCTTGTAAGACACTTGAACTCATGATACACAACATAATAATCTAAAATAATCTGAATAATCTAAAAGAGAATGAATGAATTTTAGGATAAAATTTTGTTTGCTCCGCAGAGCAGAGACTGAGTCCAAATATGTGTGGTGTAATATGAGATATACTAAGCACCAAATTAATACATGCAAAGTTAAAACTTGAACTGATAGTGATACACATTCAACACTAATGGAAGTCAGTGCTTGCAAATGATGATATCTTCACCCTGGATGAGTTTTAAAAAAAGAAAAGAAAAGGAAGCATCATGAGCACAATTTCAGCCACAACTATCCACTGTCAGATGGCAGTTGATTATCACAATCATTTAGTTTTATTATGCATCAGTACACTCATACTTGTTCCATGAACAACTGCATAGAACACCATATGCATCAGAGTTATGTCAGAATCTTGAAGAAATGTGAATCACTGAAGGAGGTACCCATAATTCTTAACAATACTTATGAAAAAAAAAAAAATGTAATGAAAAGCAACAGCTGAAAGTAGTTTCAACTGCTGCATATCGTCTTTCACATTTTTTGTGATTCCCTAAATATTTTTTTCTCCCTTTTGTTTTTTCTCACATGAAAAATTACCACCTCAACCAAACATGTTTATTGCTCAAATATATGTGAGTTTAGAATCTAGAGAGATAAAAATCTCTACACCAAATGATCACCATGGAGCTCATGCATGTACAATAGTCACACACGCATATTCTAACCGGTGTCCAGGTGTTGCTTTGACAGGTTACGACACAGAACTTTCCTCAGGCACGGGAACAGCCTGTGAGGCACACCTGGCCAGAAGCAGGGGCAGTCCTGTGGCTGACAGAATGGGCTGAACAGTCACCGTCACACTGCCACCACGAACAAACTGCGCCGCCAGAGAAGTGACAAACGTCGTTGTGGCAGTGTGTCCCACAAGGCAAGGCTCACCCTCTGCTGTCAAATAGAC
>JAAQRG010089050.1:0-11175 GCA_011634625.1 Babylonia areolata | reverse complement strand
TGCTTTAGGTGTGTGCGAGCATATGAAACGAATCAAAACGAACGTTTCGACCAATCTAATAACAACAGGGAATATTTGTAAGGAACTCAAAGCTGCTACAAATTGATGGTAACGTGGATGGGTGCTCAGAGCGGAGATGCCTGTTGTGTCTGTGGTTGACGTTGTTCATGTCTGTGCGGTGCTAGGCTGCTATCATTGCCAGCAAACTGGAACCTGACCCGATCAAGCGCAGGCGTCCTCGATCCGAGTTTGCCGCAAGCAAGTACCGAGAACTGCGCAAGGAAGCCCTGGTAAATGAAACGCTGACCTGTCTGTGCATAGAATCGGGGATGATTCTGGTTTTTTGGTTGGTTTTGTTTTGTTTTGTTTTTGTGTTGTTGTTGTTGTTGTTTGTTTGTTTTTGTTTTGTTTGTTTTGTTTTTGAAGGAAACTCATAAAAATGATTTTTAAGTGTTTACCTGATTCTGTACATTACTGGCCAGTGGATGTTTTACACATGTGCTTGTTATGACACGTATCTACATAGTTTCTGGTTTATTTAATTATCACTTCGTGATTTTATGGCTTATAAAAGTGAATTATCATGCAAGGGTTATACAAGATGACTCACTAAACAGGCGATATTACACACAAAAAGTGGATTGCATGAGTGTATTTCATCACATCAGTTCTTGAAGGAAGACTAGAATGCACAATGTAACTATTAGTATTGCTCATTTGGGCATTTCTGCTCTAAGGACAAAGAATAAGACCGATTTTCCCCATTTCATTGAGAAACCCAGTGTTCATCACGGTCTTTGTATGCAAATATGGAAAAAAAAACCCAACTGGTCACACTTGTCAATTCAAGACTACAAAACTTTCTTATGACCTGTCCAAATCGGAAATATACGTTTGCAATATGTATACGAAGCATAATTTCAAATTCAATAACCATTTGAAAACTGTTCCGAAAAGAAAGCAATATCTAATGTATCAGAATCTCCGTCGTTGCAAAAAGAACAAAACAAACAAACAACTCTGCATGGAACTTTGTCAGTGAGCAGTTTACACTGTCTGAATTTTTCTGTTAGTCTACCACGCATGAAAACCACTTCAATTGACAAGTGAGACATTAACAGCCCCATTCTGAATTTTTCTCAGTTAGTCTACCACGCATGAAAACCACTTCAATTGACAAGTGAGACATTAACAGCCCCATTTCCCCACCCATACTTCCAGTCGTCGCCCTTGCCCTCCTGGCATCTCCGCCTCTTCTTGCTCTGTTGCAGGAGAGTACCTCCGGTGGAGGTCAACAGTCTCAGAGCAGTGGATCGTATGGCTACTCGGTGAGTTTCTGCCAGCCTTATTTCTAACGACGGCGTGTTAATTCAAATTTGATCATCCATCGTCATTGTCATCGCTGCATTCATTTACCTTTGAATATCACCCACCGAATCACCACTGGCTAATCATTGGCATTGCTCATTGTGCTATTCAGTCCTCCCTCAGCTCACTGACCTGTCATCAGCTTGAATTGCATTCCATTATTCATTTCCATATTTTTGTCAACATGTCAAAGGACATATTAAGTTTCCCCCCTTTTTTTTCAATTTTTTTTCAAGATATCTTAAGAGATTATTTTTTAGTAAAATAAGAGCACAGTATAATGTCTGCGTTTGGATACTTCCTGTCTGTATTTATTTAGTCAAAACTGACTAGACTCTCAAAACGCATCACTCCTGTCTATTATTTCATCTATTTTGTCATACATTCATCTTTATGAAAGGTCCATTTTAAGTTTTTCTTTCTTTCAAAACAACGTGACAATGCCTGACCAATGCAAAATATCAGCCACAGACTTACAATAGACTGTCAATGTCAAGGTTCACTTTTTGCATAAAAATGACCACATTGCATCTAGACTTTTAATGCATTTCTGGTCCAAACGCTCAGAGAAAGGAAAGCTCAACTGGAATATTCCAGATTTATCGCAGGGTATTGCAGTCGAACTGCTGCAGACACAACTCACTTTCGTCCATCGATATTCTGTTTTATTAATAACAACTACAAAAGCAACAACAATAATAATGATGATGATGACGATGATTTACCGCTACTGGCTCAGGATATTTTGCAATGTGTAACACTGAAATGACTTCGGCACACATGTATGATAATCAACAATGAACAATTCAAGAAATGAACTGTCTACAAGCTGTATAACTTGCTATATGAATATAATGTGAATTCAATAAATGAACTGCCTACAAGCTGTATAACTTGCTATATGAACACAACGTGTCTCAAGACAGGAAAAGTGAGTGAGGGAGCGGGCTGAGAGAGAGGTCGCTCCCATGCCCAGCCTCACGTTTCTGCACAATGTACCGTTCAGGTCATTCAGTAATACAGCTCAGTCCACAACCATTATTCATGCTTGAATACTTTTCATATGCTTTCTCACTCTTTTTTTAATTTCTCGTCCATATAAGACACAACTGCCAGCAGCTTTAAACGAATTCGTGGACTCCAATCCTTATTCAGGTTCTTGATCTTTTCTCTGATAACGGATTGGATATAAGAATTCATTAACCGTTCCGACAAACAATATCTTTGAAACCCAGGGTAAGACTTGGAATATTTGGTGTTGCCATTGCAGTATTTCTAAAATGGGGATTCCAGTGCAGTATTTCTAAAACGAAACCTGTAATAAGCGAAATGTTAGGGTATAAACAGAAAACTTTCCAGCTTTCAATACTGTGGGCGCATTCGAACGTTTCTTCTTTCCGTCACCGCTCATCACCATCGAGACCATGAGCTGAAAAGTAAGTTTGCGATGGTATTCTTTACTGCTTGCACGTGTGAAACACAAATACAGAAGTAACTTCACCAAAACGTATGCTTGCTGCATGGATGTCCAGTTTGGCTTCCTAACCCGTTTGCTGCATTACTTAAAAGTGGCGTGGTGAACTACACATTTGCGTTATGGTTTGGAAAGTACATGTTATATGTCACTGCATGAATGACACTCTAGCTTTTGTATGTCTAATCTTCTGACATATTAACAGCTTCAAGCGGCCTTTCTAAGGAGCAAGACTACGAAGGAGCATCACTCTTGGAACGCATTTGATCTTCTGAACGAAACGCAACATAGCACACCCACGTCGCGTTATTTTCAGCTAGGTGATGTACGGCCTGGGCAGAGGTTGCCAATCGAGCGGTCTTCGCTGGTGTTCATTTCTGCCTGAGCATCGGTTAGTATTCCAACTGCGAAATGTCGTTCATCTTTGTGGATACCAGAAAGCCCAGTGTCGTTTACTGCCCCACGCTCTTCACCCCCACCCCCCATCGCCCCCTTACCCATCCCCTCCCCCCAAACCCCTCTACATCCAGTCCTGTCCTGTAACCCCAATTCCAGGCACCAACACTTCACCCACACACACAACAATACTTACAATAATACAAACCACAGAGAGAGGGGGGTGGGGGGTGGGGGGAGGGGGAGGGAGAGGGAGAGAGAGAGAGGCGCTGCACTGGGAGAAAACAAGTTGCGAACACACTGACTAATTAATGCAACGTGGATGGAAGCAGGTGGGTGGGAGTGAGAGGAAGCAGGGAATAGGGGTGGAGGTAAGTGTGAAAAAGAAAACGAGAAGGGAGAAAGGCACTGAAAGATGAAGGGTACTGAAATATACAGCAGGGAGAAGGGTACTGAAATATACAGCAGGAAGAAGGAGAAAGTTGGTGATAACCATTGGGGGGAGAAGGTTACTGGAAATACAGGAAGGATAAGGGTGCTGAAAGATGAGGGATGGAGAATGTTGCTAAAAGATGAGGGAGGGAGAAGGGTGCTGAAAGATGAGGGAGGGAGAAGGGAGAAGGGTGCTGAAAGATGCACGAGGGAGAAGGGTGCTGGAAGACAGGAGAGGGAGAAGGGTGCTGGAAGACAGGAGAGGGAGAAGGGTGCTGAAAGATGCACGAGGGAGAAGGGTGCTGGAAGACAGGAGAGGGAGAAGGGTGCTGGAAGACAGGAGAGGGAGAAGGGTGCTGGAAGACATAAGGGAGAAGGGTGCTGGAAGACAGGAGAGGGAGAAGGGTGCTGGAAGACAGGAGAGGGAGAAGGGTGCTGGAAGACATAAGGGAGAAGGGTGCTGGAAGACAGGAGAGGGAGAAGGGTGCTGGAAGACATAAGAGGGAGAAGGGTGCTGGAAGACAGGAGAAGGAGAAGGGTGCTGGAAGACAGGAGAGGGAGAAGGGTGCTGGAAGACATAAGGGAGAAGGGTGCTGGAAGACAGGAGAGGGAGAAGGGTGCTGGAAGACATAAGAGGGAGAAGGGTGCTGGAAGACATAAGGGAGAAGGGTGCTGGAAGACATAAGAGGGTGAAGGGTGCTGGAAGACAGGAGAAGGAGAAGGGTGCTGGAAGACATAAGAGGGAGAAGGGTGCTGGAAGACAGGAGAGGGAGAAGGGTGCTGGAAGACACGAGAAGGAGAAGGGTGCTGGAAGACATAAGGGAGAAGGGTGCTGGAAGACACGAGAAGGAGAAGGGTGCTGGAAGACAGGAGAGGGAAAAGGGTGCTGGAAGACAGGAGAGGGAGAAGGGTGCTGGAAGACAGGAGAGGGAGAAGGGTGCTGGAAGACATAAGAGGGAGAAGGGTGCTGGAAGACATAAGGGAGAAGGGTGCTGGAAGACATAAGAGGGAGAAGGGTGCTGGAAGACACGAGAAGGAGAAGGGTGCTGGAAGACAGGAGAGGGAGAAGGGTGCTGGAACACACGAGAAGGAGAAGGGTGCTGGAAGATACAGGAGACGGGTAGTACAGGGGGAGAAGGGTACTGAAAGATAAAGGAGGGAAAAGGTACTGAAATATACAGTAGGGACCAGGGTACTGAAATATACAGTAGGGACCAGGGTACTGAAATATACAGAAGGGACCAGGGTACTGAAATATACAGTGGGGACCAGGGTACTGAAATATACAGAAGGGACCAGGGTACTGAAATATACAGTGGGGACCAGGGTACTGAAATATACAGAAGGGACCAGGGTACTGAAATATACAGTAGGGACCAGGGTACTGAAATATACAGAAGGGACCAGGGTACTGAAATATTTAGGAGGGATAGGTGTACTGAAATGTGAGGCAGAAGAGTACTGAAAGATACAGGAGACAAGGGTGCTGAAAGATACAGGAGACAAGGGTGCTGAAAGATTCTGCAGGGAGAAGGGTATTGTGATATACAGGGGGTAGAAGGGTACTGAAAGATACAGGAGACAAGGGTGCTGAAAGATACAGGAGACAAGGGTGCTGAAAGATACAGGAGACAAGGGTGCTGAAAGATACAGGAGACAAGGGTGCTGAAAGATAAGGGACAGCAAAGGACGCTGAAAGACAGAGGAGGGAGAAGGGTAGTGAAAGACACAGGAGGGAGAAGGGTAGTTGAAGATACAAGAGCGAGAAGGGTAGTGAAAGACAGAGGAGGGAGAAGGGTAGTTGAAGATACAAGAGCGAGAAGGGTAGTGAAAGACACAGGAGGGAGAAGGGCGCTAAAAGGTACAGAAGGAAGAAGGGTACTGAAAGATACACAGGGGACAAGGGTACTGAAATTTATAGGAGGGAGAAGGGTACTGAAATGTGAGGCAGGTAGGTACTGAAATATCTAGTTTGGAGAAGGGCACAGAAAGATGAGGGAAAAGAGAACTGAAATATATACGAGGGCAAGGGTACTGAATTATATCCGAAGGAGAAAAGCTTTGGAAGATGAGAAAGAGTGGCACTGAAATATCTACGAGGGATACGGGTACTGATAGATGACGGAGTGAGAAGGGTACTGGAAGATGTGTGAGAAGGGTAATGAAAGATACAGAAGGGAGAAGGACGCTTAAAGATGAGGGAGGAATAAGGGTTCTGAAAGATATAGAAGGGAGAAGGGTGCTGAAAGATGAGGTAGAAGGGTACTTGAAGATATAGGGAGGGGAAGGGTACTTAAAGACACACGCACAGATAGCGCCCGCATTTCCCGCAATGTCTTTCAGCTCAAGTCATCGCAATACAAGTACAGCAGGAAGACGGAAGTGCAAGAGGATGAGAACGACAAACCCAAAAGCATCATGTCCTGGAAGGTAACTGCACTATGCCTGAAATCATTTTCTTTTGGAAACTAAGAATCTGTTCAAAGATACATCGTCCATGCAGCTACTTCGTGTGACGTGTACGAGCTTATGAGAAACTGAAAGGCAAATCAGCGATTTGTGTGTGTGTGTGTGTGTGTGTGTGTGTGTGTGTGTGTGTGTGTGTGTGTGTGTGTGTGTGTGTGTGTGTGTGTTGTACGCGCGTAAGCCTTTGGTGGGAGCGCATATCTTATTTTTTCTCATTTGAACGATTTTTGTTCCAACTGAAGAGGCGTTCGCATTTTTACAGAAGGACTTAATAGAAGGGAATGGAAAGATGGCAACTCGCTACAGAAATGAAATTCAATTTGTTTCACTGAGGAGGAAGGAGAGGGCTGGGGGGTCTACTAACATAATGCATATTTTGGTGATATGCATATTACGCACTGTCAACATTGAAATTATGAAGACTGGCCCAAAAGAACAATATGAACATATTTATTTCGTAACTTTATGATCATGATATGAAACTGAAGTCAATAGATTAGAGAGGGCCTTATAAAAAATGCCTGCTAGTTGGCCTGTGGGCTAACTTTATGCTTGCTTATGAATCCAGATCGCTGATGAATGGTTTGAACTGAAGTAATTTTACAAGCAGTTGCAAATATGGCGACGCGTTCTTCCCGGGAAGAGTTTCAAAACACAAATACTTTTGACAGCAACGGTAATCTGTATTTTCCAAAGCTTGATTGTGCAGTACATTTCCTTGTCTGGCTTAGCTGGGGGGTTTTAAGCAGTGACGAATAAATTGTACGGGCAGTCAAATTTTCATTGGCTAAATCGTTCGCAGGTTTCCTCAACCGTGGAAACATTCAAAATTAGTTATATGCATGCACGTGACATTGATGTCATTAGTGCTGTCCTGGAACTGTGTGGTAAGTGATTTCTCTACGGCCTCCCTCTTCTCTGTGGGCAACAGTACCGGTTGGACTCCATGCTGACTCCCAGCGATCTCCTGTACAAGCCCTCATCCCTCATCCGCATCAGGGAGCAGGTGAAAGACGCTCAGGAAAAAATGAACCGGCACAGAGAGATGCTGGACAAGTATCTGCCGGAAGGGGGTCCCGAGACGGGCGACGTTGCCAGCAATATCCGGCGCAGGATGGCAGCGATGGAGAGGCGCGACCCGGTGTAGGTTTTACACAGCATGCTTTAGTGTGTTTCCAGGTCTAGGGGGGACCGCCACCTGGGTATTTCTGCACAGACCTGGCTCCAAGGACGAGATATTGTTTTTATTGCTTTTATTGTGTGGCCCCTTCGTGTGCTTTTGCATAGGCATGATATGTACTTGATTCTTGCATGTTAGAAATGTTGCCCGTGTTACCCTCCCAATGTTCACAGAGAGAGAGAGAGAGAGAGAGAGAGAGAGAGAGTTCAGTTGCTTATTTCAGTTTGCTTTCGCTCATTCTTACAACACTGATAACAAATAATGCCAACCATATTTACAGAATAATATTTACCCCCAAATATTGTTTCCAGGCGCATTTCTTTTCGGTTATATGTGTGTGTCCATGTATTTGATGCATGCTGAATTCTCTTACATTTGGTTTACATAAAAAAAACTAATGCGCTTGGTGTGACTGTTTTAAAAATTATGAAGAAGGCTTCTGATGTTTTCTTGGTCTGAGAGAATTTACTAATATAGGGTTTATTTTTATCTAGCTGAGAGGAGTACTCCGTTGATACGGTTTTTTTTCTGCTTTGAATGGTTAGATTGCATGGTTTTCAGACTGACTAAAGAGTAGCTTTCAGTATAGAAGCAAAATTACTTTTCGGCTCTGAATATAAACTGCAGCAAATCTAAAAACTGAAAAGATTTGAAAACTTCCAATCCGTCTGACTCCGCATCGCCCATCGTATGTATGTACAAAAAAAGAAGAAGAAGAAGAAAAAAAGAATTCTTTACTGAGTGTGAGAGACCAAACAAAAATCAGGTAAGTTTCGAAAAGAAAATTTCTTCTCTCTTTCTTTTTGAAATATTTTTTTTATTCAGTTATATCATTACCCTTCATTTGAGATATTCTACAGGAGTAGATTAAAGAACATTTACTTCGACGAGGATGTCAGATAAATCCAGCGTTACATGAACCCAGGGGAGTGGATATGCAAAAAGCACGCACCCTTTTCAGTGACCCCAGACTGAAACCCACCAAGAAATGAACTAAAATGACCACTAACGACGCTCATCTCAAGGGATTATTTAATCACACTATTCAGGAAGCAAGTCAGTCTGTATATTTCACCATAAGGCGACATGAATCCGATTCTTCCCGAAAGTCATACTGAAAATCATTTGAAGACACTCATTCAATGGAATGGATGATTTTTCTTCTGATATGCGTACATTTGTGTCCTCACACCTGCGTGGTCTGTGTTGTGGAAAACTTCACAACTTTCCGGTTTCAAATGTTTGAACCCCTCTGCGATGTTGATGATTAACGGTACTGTCTTGCTGGTTCTAGTAACGACACTCTGTCAACAGTCATCTTCCCTCTCCAAGGCTAGAGCCAGGAAACTTCGTGATCTGGATAATGCCTCCAACACTATCGACGTTCCCAAAGGCAAGCCGGGGACGAAGAAAAGATCCAGGTTTCTGGGAAAAGGGGCGGCAACCAAGCCATTCCCCGGTCCTTATGATTCCCCGAAGATCCCAGTGGTGGCCCAGAGGAAGACTGTGAGATTTCAGATACCGGAAGAAGAGGAGAACACGCGGTATGGGTGTTCCTTTCACAGCCACCCCCCCCCCCTCTCCCATCCCCCACCACTTCAGGGAATGACAATTCAACCGTTACTTTCTCACATCATACCAATCTTTCCTTAACAGGAGATCTCGTCTTTTTGTGTCCCAGTCTGTGTCGAAGTAAGAGGATAAAGCACCAACGGTTGTCCCTCTTATTTCTTAGTTTGGGTTTCCTTAACAAGTTATTTTCCATCACGATGCCAGTCGTTATCGCCTGTTATTTCTGTCTGTCTTGACACACTAAGTCGGCCATAATCCTGAATGTTCTCCGCCTGTTTTACCTTGAAAGCCCGTTGAACAATCCTCCAGCCAATTCATCCCGAATGTTCCCCTGGATGCTTGCCCATATCTAAGATTCAGGAAGGAAAGTTACATTCTTTGGACCTCACAATAACATCACAAAAGGCATTTTGATAAGACACCGACCCTCAGCAGAAAACTGATCTTAGCAGGCGAGTCCTGGAACAACGGTATCAGCAGCAAGGAAGAAGGTCAACACTCCAGGAGACATACAAAAGGATAATCACCTCTTACCCATCGCACATTACACAACCTCTTTCGTATCTGCTTATTCTGTCAGTGCCAACGGATGAAAAAGACAGTTGTTCGACCATCTGCCGTCCCAGTGTATTGGTTGTCTGAAAAAAAAGGGTACCCACCCAGATCTCAAGTTCCAACACCTGCGGCACATTAAAACGATGGGTAAGCTTTGAGCCCGTTTCAGAAGCTCCGTCCCCACTCTCATTTATCTTCCCTTCCTGAAACATGACTGCTTGTGGACACGCCGACACTTTTCGTGTTTTTAACAAGTTTTTTGTTTTCCTTGACTCTCAAGTTACGTTCTCGGTGGTTCCAGTAATCCGATCCTTAATTTCCAACCGCCCCAAGCTCACTATGTTCTTCCGGAAACCCCCCCCCCCCCCACTCGCTTGTCCCATGAGGTCTTATCAGTCACTGTGTTCTTCCGGAAACACCCCTCCACTCGCTTGTCCCATGAGTTCTTATCAGTCACTATGTTCTTCCGGAAACACCCCTCCACTCGCTTGTCCCATGAGGTCTTATCAGTCACTATGTTCTTCCGGAAACACCCCTCCACTCGCTTGTCCCATGAGTTCTTATCAATGTCACTATGTTCTTCCGGAAACACCCCCCCACTCGCCTGTCCCATGAGGTCTTATCAATGTCACTATGTTCTTCCGGAAACACCCCTCCACTCGCTTGTCCCATGAGGTCTTATCAGTCACTATGTTCTTCCGGAAACACCCCTCCACTCGCTTGTCCCATGAGTTCTTATCAGTCACTATGTTCTTCCGGAAACACCCCCCCCACTCGCTTGTCCCATGAGGTCTTATCAGTCACTATGTTCTTCCGGAAACACCCCTCCACTCGCTTGTCCCATGAGTTCTTATCAGTCACTATGTTCTTCCGGAAACACCCCTCCACTCGCTTGTCCCATGAGTTCTTATCAGTCACTATGTTCTTCCGGAAACACCCCTCCACTCGCTTGTCCCATGAGGTCTTATCAGTCACTATGTTCTTCCGGAAACACCCCTCCACTCGCTTGTCCCATGAGGTCTTATCAGTCACTGTGTTCTTCCGGAAACACCCCCCCACTCGCTTGTCCCATGAGGTCTTATCAATGTCACATTCCTTGCGCAGTGACCATTTGGAGTGAAAACTGGTGGCCATCTGGTCAATATGATGATATAGCTGTGTATTGATAAATGAGAAGACGCGCGAATGTGTGCGCGTGCGTGTTTGTGTGTGTGTGTGTGTGTGTGTGTGTGTGTGTGTGTGTGTGTGTGTGTGTGTGTGTGCACGTCAATGCACATTTGATTTATAGAACATTCATACCTTATAACAGTCAGATTGAGCATATGAACGAAAGGTGTATCACTATGGTGTAAGAATGGTGTGAGGAGAGAGAGAGAGAGAGAGAGAGAGAGAGAGAGAGAGAGAGAGAGTGAGTTCAGTGGTGTTTAATCTCGTGATATTATTGTACTGATAATACTCCTCCATCCTGTTGCCCATCATTCCATGGCAAGCGGCAGAAGCTGCAGAATGGCAAAACAAACAAAAACCCACCGACGTTGCACAATCACTTTCTGTATACACACTGACTGCACACACACCAACCGCTCGGCATCCCGTTTGCCTGGTGTGCGTTTCTACCAGAAACCTGCTGCGTGCATCCCTTGTCTGGCATTCCTCCACACTTGGCCCTCTTCCAGATCCTGACAGAAATGTGCTGAGCCAGACTGTGTAATCCAGTACATGTGTTTTTTTT
>JAAQRG010089046.1:0-11223 GCA_011634625.1 Babylonia areolata | reverse complement strand
ATCATTGTTATCTTATTTATTTATTTATTTATTTATGTATGTATTTATTTATTTATTATTATTTTATTATTATTATTACTGCTACCTTTTTATATTATAATTATTTATTTATTTATTTGTGTAAGCTTATCTATTATTTATTCACCTTTTTTTTAAAGGCCTGACTAAGCGCGTTGGGTTACGCTGCTGGTCAGGCATCTGCTTGGCAGATGTGGTGTAGCGTATATGGATTTGTCCGAACGCAGTGACGCCTCCTTGAGCTACTGAAACTGAAACTGAAACTCACACTCAATCGTTGGGTGACAATTGCGAGTGTATTCGAATGCAATGAAACAATCGGCCAGGTGTTGACTGCCACAACTGTTTGCGACATTGTGCCAGCTCGGTTAATGTTTTGTGCGGGATGTTTTGTTTTGTGGTTGCGCCCCGTTTGAATGTGGGGTCTAGACGCCCCTTCCTCTTCCAACTGGCTCTTATTTTTCTGTCTGTATGTCTCTTTGTTTTTCTTTGCCTGTCTGCTTTGTTTTTCTCTGCATGACTGCCTTCCTGTCTTTCTATGCCTGTCTTTCAATGTCTTTCTCTGCCTCTGTCTTTCTCTGTCTTTCTTCGCCTGTCCATCCCTGTATGTCTGTCTTTCTCTGCTTGTCCGTCTCTGACTGACTGTCTGTCTGACTGTTCCCTGGTCTCTCTCTGTCTGCCTTTCTCTGTCTCTCTTTCTCTACCTATCTGTCTTTATCTCTGCCTGTCAGCCTTTCTATCACTCATTTATACATTGGTGCGGATGCATACTTACGTTTGTATAACACGTGCACGCGCGCCTACGTGTGCGCTTGCACTTCTGTGCGAAGAGAAATTTCTTCGACGCAAAAGAAAGCCGCTGCTATTTTTCTGTCAGCAGAAGACACGTATTCCGCGACATCTGGGAATAGATATTGTAGTTCATGTTTCTCGTAGGAGGCCAGCCTGTCTGCCAGCTAAACCCGCATCGTGTCGTCTGACGGCTATCTCTGGCTCTGTCGCAGACGATGAAGGCTATTATCATCGTTTCTCATGTTACGCACGCCCGCATCATCTCTGTAGGAGAGGTTGTGGTGGGTGTATGTTTCACCTTGTCTGGCTGTTACTCTTGTGGTCGTATGTTGTTGTACGTATAGGTATGTACCGTGATATGTTCGAATAAACATGTTTAAGTCAACGTCAGTACGTGCTTTAAACAGTGTTTTGTTTAAAGGGAAAAAAAGCTACAACACAGATACAATGAATTCAACAGGACAACTAGAAAGTCAGTACTTATAAACGAACAAGGCTGGTGTACCCATCTCTCTCTCTCTCTCTCTCTGTCTGTCTGTCTGTCTGTCTGTCTGTCTCTCTGTGTCTCTGTCTCTCTCTGTGTCTCTGTCTCTCTCTCAAGCGTTCCCAGTCCTTCCCTAAAACTCCTCTCTGTGCATCTCCCAAACCCAACCGCACACAAAATCCTTTCTTCAATCTATCCCTGCACCCACCACTACGCCTCTCTCTCTCTCTCTCTCTCTCTCTCTCTCTCTCTCTCTCATATTCGTATGTTTGTGTCTCTTAGAACAGCGGTGGGTGTCTTAGTCGGCTCGTGTGCTAATATCTTCACCGTTCGAAAATAAAGATTGATTGATTCATTCATTCATGCATTTATCCATTCATTCATTTATTCATTCTCTCTCTGCTTCATGTCTGCCCCTCTCTCTCTCTCCACCCCAGCAATCCCCCTCTCTCACACCCATCTCTCTGTGACTGAGACACCGTGCCACTCAGTGACAGACAGTAGTTACGAGGACGAGATGTTAGGCAGCAGCATGTCGACAGACAGTTGTCCACTGTCCGGGGTCAGCATGGCAGGGGGGGTTACTGGCTTCCAGTCAGTGCTCACTGTCTCTACACCACGGGACCCCAGGGAGAAGTGAGGGCAGTTGTTATGGGGCTGTCATTGTGGGTAGGTGTTATAAAGAGGACAGTTCGGTCTTATCTGGGCCTGTTCCTCCTCCCACCCCCCCTTGGTATGTCCCCCACCCCACCCCAAACCTTTCTCTCTCTCTCTCTCTCATCTCTTCTTTGTTGGTGAATACGCGCGCATGTGTGCATGTATGTGCGTGTGTATGTATGTGTTTGTGTATGGGGAGGAGGGGGGGTGCGCGCATGCGTTCATCGCGTGCGTGTATAGCCTAATACTTTTCGTTTCCATGCATGAATGTATCTTTCGCTTCTCTTGCTTTTAGCTTGGTTAATCCAGAGCAGAACGCCTGAGCAAGCAGTGAGCGAAAAGGTGCGACAGACGAGAAACAGTACCCGGCCTTGCACGTGAAAGCCGATTCCGCGGCCTTTGTGCAAAGACAAGATTCTTGTGTGCGCAGCATCAAACTGCACATATGGCAACTGCATGCAGGTAATTGAAGAATAGGAAAAGTAGCTTCTGATAAAACCAGGTATAGACGGTCGTAATGGGTTTGTAATGGGTAGTTGCATCAGATGGAAATAAGCAGATCATTGTACTTAGAAAACCGTTCTATGATTATGATCACGCTCTCTCCCTCTCTCTCTCTCTCTTTCCCTCTCTCTCTCTCGCTCTCCGCATGTCTGCAAACTTTGACGCCTCCTGTAAACTGAAACTGAAACTCTCATAGATACTTACATACACACAGAGACAGACAGACAGAAAGAGAATGCGTTACGCACACAAAATTGACCGACAAAAAGCGGCAAAGAAAGCCAGGAAAGCGGTAAAACACACACACACACACACACACACACACACACATACACACACACACACACACGCACGCACACACACACACACACACACAGAGAAACAACTTCTCCGTTACCTTCCCCCAACTTATTCACCACACACACACACACACACACATCACCACCACCACCACCAAGCTCCTAGAATACAGAAAAAGTCGGGCAAGACTCCAAAGTAAGAAAACAACATCGTCAGCCACCGAAAGTCGATAATCTTCAGCCACACATACACACCAGAGCCATAACCCTATCACCTACCAGCCCTCAGCCCTCCGCCCACACACTCACCACCCCCCAAAGGGCCCTCGGCAGAAACACTGTGGGGACCATCTGTTACATGGGCTTGTTGGATACTTCTGACCTGGCGCCCCACCCCTCACTTCCTCCACCTCCCCCTCTCCTCCATATCCCCACCTCCTCCCGTTCCTGGCGTGTTTATTGACAGCAGAGAGACCCGCCAAAGTCTAACGTGCCCACTCTCTGTACCCAAATCCCGGGGTGGGGGGTTCGCAGTGTGAGTTGTTATCGGGTGGTATTGAAGTGTTGTTGCTTCGATCGCCCATTCTGAGGGGCTTCAGTGGATGAAAGTTTTCAACCAGAGAAGCTTTCGACCAGAGAAATCGTTTGCTGGCACATGGATGAATGAACTACAACAAGCCCCATTATGATAATAACAATACAACAACTAATAATAATAATAATAATGATGATGATGATGCGATGGTACTAAGTAATAATCATTTCATTAACCGAAGCATTGCCTGTAGTGTGAAGAAGGAAAATTGTGACAGATATACAAACAAAAAAAGATGAAGTGTTAAACGGCATTTCGGTTTCTTCTCTTTAGCACACAACAGCAACTCGCTTTGTTGTTGTTTTTTTTTTGTTGTTTTGTTTGTTTTTTTGTTTGTTTGTTTTTTGTTGTTGTTGTTTTGTTTTTTGTTTTTTGTTTTTTTTTTGGGGGGGTTGTTTGTTTGTTGTTGTTTTTTGTTGTTGTTGTTGTTGTTTTGTTGTTGTTGTTTTTTGGGGGGGTTGTTTGTTTTTATAACACGGCATCTAAGATAATACAAATATGGAGAATGTCTTGTAAGTAGCAGACAGCGTGATTAGCATTACACGAGGTACCGATGTTATCATACATTTAAGCTTTAGTGTCTCGTGTCCATGACGCAGATAATATATTAGAATCCACTCGCAAGTTTAAAAAAATCGATATAAAATATAGAAAGGGGTCCGGGGAGTGAAAAGAAATTACGTCCTACTGGCAATAATTGATTAACAAGAAACGAAAAGTCGATGTCACTCGTGAACAAGAAATGAAAATAGAAATAGCATGTGAGCAGCATTATTAAAGGTTAGTTCAACCACCGAGCACAAAAAGAAACATTGTCGAGGCGATCAACAAGAACGAGAATAAGAGCAAAAAACGGACACTTCCAATTCAGAGGAATACAAAGTTAACCAGTTTAGCTCATAAGTGATTAAAAGTTGATTTCGTAAAAAGTAACAGTTTCAGTTTCAGTAGCTCAAGGAGGCGTCACTGCGTTCGGACAAAACCATATACGCTACACCACATCTGCCAAGCAGATGCCTGACCAGCAGCGTAACCCAACGCGCTTAAAAAAGTAACAATCAAGATGTAGAGAGAGGGTAAAAGAATGAATGGGGGTAAGACCGAGAGAGGGAGGGGATGTGAGTGAGGGTCGGAGGTAGTAGCTATCACAGCTATTCCTCAATTAAGTACAAAACTCCATGTCGGAGTCCTAACCAAAAAACATGACAGAATAATCAGCAGATGTAACGTTGACAGTTGCAGCAACCAGGAGAGAAAACTTTCAGCTCTTTGCTTATTGAATATGCTACAAACTGAGCAGCGAAGCTGATAATTAACTATGAAATGATCACACAGCCAGTTTGCAACAACATTCACTCCATACAATTTTAGCTATCGGTCATAAAAACAGATAAAATATATTGTCATTTCTCATAAGAATACTGAAATATGATTCAAATAATTTTTTTAAGTTGAAAACTTGATTTTACGCACTAACCATAGTGAAAAAATTACTTAGCTGGTAAACAGTAAAAATATTAACAGCCACTGATTCAAGTTATGTTCCTCATGGCCCAGCCGACATGTTAAATAGGTTGATATGGAAATGAAATAAAGTAACAGATACAGACTTGAAAGTGGCAATGACCAATGAGGAGAACTGAGCTGAACGGGACAGTTAATAATCAATGAAAAGTTGCTAAACTGTTTAATTGAAGAAGAAAGTTAATAAAGTCGAATGACAGGAATTGGAGAGTTGACACTGACAGTTGAACTCCCTGTATATATGTGTGTGTGTGTGTGCGTGTGCGCGCGCGTGTGTGTGCGTAGTTTACCTATACAGTTTATATACGAAAAGCGAAGTGCAGGCATGTGCGATGATACAAACTTTAAAACAATCCTCATGGTCAGCGTACAGCTGACAGAAATTAAGAACATTGCTGATTAACAGAAATTGAAACGTGAAAAAAAAGCCAACTGAACACAAATGTTAAAAAGGGTGAAAACGGACCTGTATCCAAAGGAGATATTTGGAAATGATAATACAGCCATTTAACATTTAACAAGACATGAACAGTTACATAATCGACAGGAAGACATAACAACTGGACTTAGCCTAAAGATAAGAAATGGAAACTGTACAGGCAACCACTTAAAAAGATAAGGAAAGACACTAACGTCAGTGACATGAGGAAATTCAAGAACAGAATATGTCTATTTGGACAGAGATGAAAACCTGTGAAAGCTAATCAGCGAGAATGGAAAGCTGGAACGACCAGAGAAGCACAAAATGTGTGTATATATATACATAATATATATATATGAATATATATGTGTGTGTGTGTGACAAAAACAACAGAAAACAAGGAAAAACAAAATGGATGGAGCGAGGAGAAGAAAAGAAAAAAAAGGAGTAATATCACCAGCAACAAAGACAACAAGAAAAGAAGAGAAACAAGAACAAAAGAACATAAAAGAAGAGAAAGAACAAAACTAAACAAATAAAAAAAAGAATATTCAAACAAACAAACGAACAAGACAAATTAAAACCGACACCAGACAACACAAATGAATCCTCTCCGACACCAGACAACACAAATGAATCCTCTAACCCGACAGGTGTGAGAGGTCAGTGGGCCAGGTGAGTTCCCCCATGCTGTCTTTTCTTCCAGTGTCCAACAACTTTCGGTAGTCACACAGTTCAAGTGTCCAGTTCTGACGACAAGCGGACACAGTAACTCAAGTCACGTAGGGTCTCAAACTACATCGTTCTCAACAGCCCAGTCACCACTGAACTCGGCGTGTCGCCAGCTTCGCCTGTTTTATGGCAACAGTTCAAGTCTGCACACCGCGCGCGCGCGTGTGTGTGTGTGTGTGTGTCCCATCTGCCTCTTGTCTCTCCAACGCACGTACAGAGAGACATGCGATCAATGGTTTATCTCTAAAAGTGATCCGGTGAGAAAGCCACTTGGAGCTGACGCAGGCGCGCGCGCGCACGAGGAGGGGGCGGTGGATATTGTTCGTCGCGCTTTTTTTGTGTTCGTTTTGGAAAATGACGAATCGCTCTCGCAAAGAATCAGTCATGCACGAAGTTTGTCATGCATGAGAAATTGCGGCCATAATTATGCGCCTATAAATAGTCAGATAAGCTAAAGGTTGTTTAGCTCACGTGCATAATTACGGTGGTCTAATGAGAAGTATAACTGCCTGTAGTACATATGCCTAAAGTATTTTCTCCCGCTCCACTGGACCTTGAGTGATGGTCTGGACGCTAGTCATTCTGATGAATAAATAACCGAGCTCCCGTGTGCAGCATGCACTTAGTGCACGTAAAAGACACACGGCAACAAATCGATTGGGAGGCGCTCTCATTTTCATATGGAGAAATCTTTTGGGACAAAAGAGCTATGAAATACAAAGCAATACAATTATAATACAATACAATACAATACAGTAGCAGCGTACAGGATTGTTCGCGCTCGCACGCGCATACACATACGCGCGTAACTCACATGCATACTCACGAACACGCACATCCCTCCCTATTCTCTTTTCATCACTACCACCACCACCCAACTGCCCACTATATCCGTTTCCCCCTGCCCACTTCTTCACGCTCCCCTAACCTCCCTCCACCCCCCATCCTCCGCACCCATTTCCTCCACCCCCACCCCCACACACACAGACACACACCCACGAACGCACGCGCGCACAACAACGAAACAGTTTTGCCATGCAACAAGCAGTCGGGAACAGCAGCCTGTCAGTTCCATTGTTCAGAAATGCCAAGAACTCTCGCCGAGACAGAAAAGGTCGATGGAGTTAAGAACGCCAATTTGCTGGGTAATGCTTAACGCCCACACGCACACCCACGCGCGCAACATGGGAAAACTCCGTGAAACAGCATTCAAACGATAAATAAAGCGGTTTTTTTTATTCACCGTCGTCTTACCACTGCCAGACAGCTTGCTGCCAGGTCACAGTTCAGATCAGATAAGTTACTCAAGTAGGCGTCACTGCGTTTGGGCAAATGCATATACGCTACACATCTGCTAAGCAGATGCCTGACCAGCGGCGTAACCCAAAGCGCTTAGTCAAGCCAGACCACAGCTGGAAGCAACATCGGACAACGAAGAAATGCTTTTTTCAGTTATATCCTTTCCCAACAGAACAATGTTAAATAGTACACTGAAGAGATAAGTGCTTCCAGCGTAACTTTCAGCTGTCATTCGGGTGCCTTCGTCAGTGCTCCACTGAAGACTGATGACTGCCGGCTGTCCTCAGTAGAACTCAGGACATGTGACTAAACTTTGTGCGCTGCTGAAAGGATGTGTCCCCTGATCTCGGCCGAGACACAGACGGGATATCAGTGTCTATGGCTGAGGCTTGGCTTGGCGGCTGTGGTGTGAATGGCCTCCTTCAACCCTCTGCAAAACCAGTCCCGCTAGCAGCCTGTCCAAAACAATGACATCGTCGTGGAAGAAGTGCTGTGCACTGATATTGATGTGCTCTCCCATGAAAGAGATCCATTCCCCTCCCTCTCATAGTTGCAGACACAGCGAACGAAAGGATAAGCCACAGTGCCAAGCAGCAAAATTGGTTATTGTATTGCTATTTTCCCCGTTGGAGTCCTTTAAAATGCTGGCATTTTTGTCCTCGACCTCATGCAGGGTGATAATGCCACAGACTCGCGAACAGCATCACAACCGGCCTAAGGTGCAGGTGTGTAATCTACAAAATGGCATACAACGGAACTGGGAAGAACAATGACAGCTCAGTCCTGTTCACGTATTCCTCAACAGAGAAATATCCAGAACACTTTATTATAGTTTATAGTTCAATTATTTTGGAAGCGAGTGCATACACGTTAGAGAGTTGTTGTTTTTATGTGCTTAGGGTCCATTAACGATTAGGTACACATTTGAGAGTTGTTTGTGATGTATTTGGAGTCAGTTAAATTCTGTGTTCACATTTGAGATTTTTATTTGTTCAGTGTTCGTTTGAGAACCGTTTTTATTGTTGTTGTTTGTTTGTTTGTTTGTTTTTAAGGTTAGTTAACGATTGTGTGCACATTTGATAGTTTTTCTTAGTGTCTTTTGGGTCAGATAATGTTGGAAAAGTGTAGGTATAAATTGCAAACGCATCTCCAAACTTCCCACTTTCGCTTTCAGACAGCTCGTGACAAAGACGTTGCTGACGCTCCACTCAAAGCCTGTAGATTCGACACCCTTGTTGTCGTCACCGTCATCATCATCGTCGTCGTTGCAGTTTTAGTCATCATCAGTATCATCTTTGATATTTATAGTAAGCTGTCAGTTCAATTGAAAACCGTAGATTCTACTTTCCTTTTTGCTATCGTCGACGTCATCTTTGTTTTGTCATCGAATTCATTAGTGGTGTCTGATGAAGGCTGGACACAGCCAACTGACGTCACGGGTAGCACTTAGAAAACGCTTTGTTTTTCAATTGACGTCACGAGTAGCACTCAGAAAACGCTTTTTTCTATACACGGTCTGTTTCGGCGTCGGGTAGAATAGGGGATAAAATAGTGGACAGTGGATGATCGGGGTCCCTACGCCATGTTCCCCACCAATGAAGTGCGAGAGCACAAAGAGTCAAAAGCCACAGGTGGGGGGCACTTTACGTGGTTTCACAACAAACGTGTTTTAAATGCTGATTAATAATCAGGGAGGGGGCGACACAGAGAGAGAGTGGGACGGAGGAGGGGGGGACACATGAAGTGAGATGGAGAGGCGGGTCATGGATACGTAGGTGGGTGTGTGTGTGCGTGTGTGTGTGTAGTGCGCGCTCGCGAGTGTCTTCGTTGATCACAAACACACAGATAAAAAGACACGCGTATACCTACCAGTGATGCGCACGTGCAACATATTCATGTGTATTGTCGACGAACGGCGAGGAATAGCTGTTTCACATTACACCGTTGTCTGGTCTCATTTTGCTTCGACCATGGGCTGTTTTCTGTTGAGTGCTTGGTTCAGAACTTGCGCCTGCCCCACCCCCCTCCTCCCATCACCATCAATCTTCTACAGTCCTTCATTCTGTGGAGAAGCATGACAGGTAGGACATAAGAGACGACAAGCGAAGATAAAGGTCATTGCTATCAGACACCAGGGCGGAACACACACTCACATACACACACACACACACACGTGCGAGAGACTACGTGCGCGCGCTCAGAGAGAGTGTTCCGCAGTAGAAATTCGATTCAGTTCTAATAATTAACTGTCAGCGAATTTCCCTGGAAATAAAAATAAACTTCGTCTGTTACGTGAACAAAAGCATATCCAAGCGTCATGTTGTTGCATGCATTTCGTTGACAGCTGTTGCTGGTTCGGTTAAAAAATAAATAAATAAATAAAAAACAACAACAAAAACCACCCCTGCTGTGCAAATTGTTCTCTCCACACCGCACTTTTCGCCTGTTCTCTTCTCTTGCTCTGTCTCCAGTTCCCCCCTGTTTTTTTCTTTATTTCTTTAAAATTCACTTTTCTTTTCTTTATTCTTAATAGTGGGAAGGGAGGGTTCAAAGGGCTCAGATGGTTGTGCGGAAGAGTCGATTTTTGAGTGAGTTGATGTGAATTAATTCATCACTTATTGGCACGCTTGCCAATGTCTTTTTTAAAGTATCATTTCGTTTTGTAATGACACATGTTTGTTGCGGGTATTCAACCCCATCCCCACCCCTCTTGATTTTAGGGCTTAACTAGTTAGGGCAATGAAAATGTTTTGTCATTCTTTTCTAATACACACTTCTTTTTGTAGTGCTCTCTCTCTCTCTCTCTCTCTCCCTCTCTCTCTCTCTCTCTCTCTCTCTCTCTCTCTCTCTCTCAAAGAAAGAAAGAAAGAACATAGAAAGAAAATAAACATTAAAGAATTGCAAACTGAAGGAAAAAAGAAATGCGAGCAAAGAAGTTGTATGCAAGAAAGAAGGCAAATGTCAATTAATTAACAAATACGGAAAGAAAAGCTGTCGATTACTAACTTACCTGCAGTGTGTACCATTTCCCGGCTCCCTAGATCCAGAATTAACTTATTTGCATTGTGGCGTCTTCAAAGTGTCATCACTATAGGTGAAAAAGAAGACTTCATCGTGTACCCACAGTATGGCAGTGGGAAAGAAGAAGTCATTGTTTCTCCACAGTATGGCAGTTGGGAAGAAGACTTCATTGTTTCTCCACAGTATGGCAGTGGGGAAGAAGACTTCATTGTTTCTCCACAGTATGGCAGTGGGAAAGACGTCATTGTTTCTCCACAGTATGGCAGTGGGAAAGACGTCATTGTTTCTCCACAGTATGGCAGTGGGGAAGAAGACTTCATTGTTTCTCCACAGTATGGCAGTGGGGAAGAAGACTTCATTGTTTCTCCACAGTATGGCAGTGGGAAGAAGACGTCATTGTTTCTCCACAGTATGGCAGTGGGAAGAAGACTTCATTGTTTCTCCACAGTATGGCAGTGGGGAAGAAGACGTCATTGTTTCTCCACAGTATGGCAGTGGGGAAGAAGACGTCATTGTTTCTCCACAGTATGGCAGTGGGGAAGAAGACTTCAATGTTTCTCCACAGTATGGCAGTGGTGAAGAAGACTTCATTGTTTCTCCACAGTATGGCAGTGGGAAAGACGTCATTGTTTCTCCACAGTATGGCAGTGTGAAAGACTTCATTGTTTCTCCACAGTATGGCAGTGGGGAAGACTTCATTGTTTCTCCACAGTATGGCAGTTGGGAAGAAGACGTCATTATTTCTCCACAGTATGGCAGTGGGGAAGAAGACGTCATTATTTCTCCACAGTATGGCAGTGGGGAAGAAGACGTCATTGTTTCTCCACAGTATGGCAGTGGGGAAGAAGACGTCATTGTTTCTCCACAGTATGGCAGT
>JAAQRG010089045.1:0-11240 GCA_011634625.1 Babylonia areolata | reverse complement strand
CGGCTTCAGTGTTGTGCTGTGAATGTTTCATTTGCTTTATTTCCTGCAGTTTGTCGGATTTGGTGTTGTTAGTGAATAAACGGAAGTTTGTTCAATATGGGCACCACTAAAAAAAAAAAAAGAAATGTTAAAAAATCAATAGAGTGTGTTGGTTTATTGTGAGGACTCAGTGGCCATTATGGGCATTTGCCTGGCCTTCATGTATGTATATATATATATATATATATATATATATGTGTGTGTGTGTGTGTGTGTGTGTGGTAAACAGAAAATGAAAACAGAATGAAATCTCGTGTGCAGGGTGCAGGAAAACCACCCTGACAGGCTAACAAAATAACATGCACCAACCGGGTGAAAAACCTGGGCAACGCTGCATAATGGTGACTAGCGCTCCCCAGCACACACCAGCTCACCCCCTCCAAGCAGAAAGTGCATTTGTAGCACGTAAAAGACCCTGGGGAATATTATGGGGACGTGGTGATGATGGTGGTGGTGAAGAATCTGCTGTGACTGGAAAGTGATACGATAAAACGGCACACAATAACAGTGCCACGAAATACGATACTCAAAGTCTGCCCTGTAAAGTGCATTGGTAATGCAGTTATGTGCTTCCCTCTCTTTCTTCTTCCTTTTTTTCTCCAGATACTTTCTGACGGACTCTCTCTATTACGTGACCGATGAATAAAAACTTACTGTTCATACAGAATGTCAAAAAGAGTAAATCATTGTAAAAAAACCAAAAAAACAAAAACAAAAAAGAGAAATAAAGCTATTTTTTTCAGTGTATCTTTTTCACGCCATCTTACAGTTTTGGGCTCTTCCCTCAACAATAAAGTTTATACTTGTGTTGTATGTGTACATCCACACTACACACCCTCAGACTTCTGAACAATATCTCGGCCGTCATGATTAAACAAAAACAAAACAAAGCAAAACAAAAAAACCCAAACAAACAAAACAACAACAACAAAAAACAAACAAAAACCAAACACAAAAAACCACCAAACAAACAAACAACAACATCAAACAAACAAGCTGAGCTTGATGATTCAGGTCTGATCAGTGTCTTCCATCAGAACCCACAGCAACTCCCACCCCAAACCCTGTCCACACACACGAACAGCACCCACCCCCACCCCCATCCTAAAACACGAACACACGAATGACAATTTAACAACCATACTAAAGGCCGGGCCATGTGGGCGTGAGAAAATTGCTGCACTGACGCGTTCGATTTCATTATTTATTTATTTATTTTTCATCAGGTCCATACCTCATTGCAACATTGTGACGTATAATGTTGCTGACTTACGAAGAAAAAAGAAAAGAAAACTATTTCTTCTGAATGTTACGCCACTGAGATATAACTTCCCACACACACACACACACACCACCACCACCACCACCACCACCAACAACAACAACAACATTCGGGCGCAATAGCCGAGTGGTTAAAGCGTTGGACTTTCAATCTGAGGATCCCGGGTTCGAATCTCAGTACCGGCGCCTGGTGGGTAAAGAGTGGAGATTTTTCCGATCTCCTAAGTCAATATATGTGCAGACCTGCTAGTGCATGAACTCCGTTCGTGTGCATACGTACGCATAAAATCAAATACGCACGTTAAAGATCCTGTAACCCATGTCAGTGTTCGGTGGGTTACGGAGACACGAAAATACCCAGCATGCATCAACCACGACAGAGCCATCAGCAAGGCGATGTTGGTAGAGTAACGAAAAGAAGAAAGAAGAAGAAGAAAAAAAAGTTGGTCGAGAGTGTTCGTCTCCAGAGCTGCCCTCCCGCCTTCTGCGCGGGAGAACAGGTGGTGACAGCTGTAAGCTGGACACAACTCAGGTGATCGGTCTCTCGGCCAACTCTCGAGCCAGACCATAGCTTCCTTACACAACAATGGACATCGCGGACCCAGCAAGAAACTCCAGACTCGCGTCAAGGTAAATCTTTCGTTCGCCTCTTGACCTGACCGCTGCGGAATCATAAACCCGTCCACTAAAGAAGGGGCTGAGTCAGCTGTGGCGCCGACACCCCACTAAAACCTCCTCCCTGGCTAATCGATCTTCCTGGCACGCCACACAACTAAACAGGGTCTCGTTCGAATGGAGAATTTGCGGCCGGCGAAGAAGAGAGAATGAGGTAAAGGAAGAGGTACAGAGAGAGAGAGAGAGAGAGAGAGAGAGAGAGAGACAGAGAGAGAGAGAGAGAAAGGAGGGAGGGGGTGTTCACACGCAGACACACACACACGAGTAAATCCAGAGATAAAAAAAACAACTGGACACTGCCCCACAAACATGTAGGGCTCAATGGATGATACATAATATGATCTCTTGAAAAACCAACCCCGCCACCTCGAGTGTAGAGAGCGAGAGAGAGGAGAGAGGAGAGAGAGAGAGAGAGAGAGAGAGAGAGAGAGAGAGAGAGAAAGAGAGAACCGCGCGATCATTTATTCTTTTTTGGTCGGATAAAATAGCTTTAATAAATGCTACTTATTAGTGATCTAATCTTAAATGCACAATACACAAGTCTTTCGGGTGCCCCCCCCACCCCCCAAAGCCCCATTCATTTACTTATTACGTGGTGCATTAATCAACTATTCTGTCTTCCACTTCGCTTGTTCTGAATGTATTCACAAATCATGACATATGTATTTGTATTACTCTTTTTGTCACAACAGATTTTTCTATGTGAATTTCGGGAACTTCTCCCCAGGGAGAGCGCGTCGCTACACTGACATCGCCACCCCTTTTTTTTTTCATTTTTTTTCCGCCTGCAATTTCAATTGTTTTCCTAGCGAAGTAGATTTTTCTACAGAATTTTGCCAGGGACAAAACTTTTGTTGCCGTGGGTTCTTTTACGTGCGCTAAGTGCATGCTGCACACGAGACCTCGTTTTATCGTCTCATCCGAATGTAAGGCACACAGAAACAAACCTTACAAAATATCACAATCACCCCTTGCTCCAGCCATCCCGTTGTCCCCACTGTGGTCACTGATCAGTCGGTCCCTCTCCCAACAACTCCACAGCACTACAAACAGTGACATAAACCCCGTACATATTTACCCAGGGACTCGCGCAACCCATTTGGCATTCAGACGGGATGCTGGACAACTATCGCTCATGGGGACGAGTGCAACAGAACAGGGGAAGAGAGAGGGCTGGCTGAAAGCTTTCCCCAAACTCTCCCTCCCTCCTAGCAACGTCAGAAACCTGAACCAGGCTGATCTGTTTACCTGCCAATTTGCAGATCGAATCTCCTTCCAGCTAATCCGTTCCGCAGAAACGTGGCTCCTGGGGAACATGGCGTCGCCGTCACTCAAGAGTGGTGCAGTGGTGGTCTGGAGATCAGTCTAAACACGGTGTGTGGAGTATTTTGTTCTGCACTTCTGTACGGTTTGCTATCTGTGGCCTGTCAGGGCTTTTTTTTTTTCTCTCTCCCTAAGCCTCGTCAATTCTCCGTCTCTGTCAATCACTTCTGAGAAATGGATACAGTTGACTGGATTTTACTTCGCTTACTCGTTTACCCCCTCGCCTCCTCAACAAGATCAGAATTCCGTAGAACCACAGACAGAAAATGAAATAGAGATAGACAGACCACATAGACAGATAAAGATAGACATATATATATATATCATTATCTAGATAGATACATACATAGATACATACACACATGTAAACAGAAAATATGAGAGACACAGAGACAGGGAGAAAGAGAGGGAAGGAGAAAAAGAGAGAAAGGAAGAAAGAGAGAATCAGAGAGAAGACAGAGACATAATGAGAGAATGAGACACAGAGAGACAGACAGAAACACACAGAGTCCCACGTACGGATCACATTTCTCCTCACCTCCGCACTCTACATTTGCTCCCCATTGAAGCGAGAATTAAATACAAAGTTGCGTGTCTCTGCTATTCTGCTTTCCACTCCGCAGGACCTAATCTTTCTGACCTTATCAGTGTTTACACTCCTACAAGAAATCTCCGCTCTTCGTCTGACTGTCACCTTTTGAAACTTCCTCGTGTCAATACAAGAACCTGTGGTGAACGTTCTTTCTTCTGTGCTGCTCCTCACATCTGGAACAACCTTCCTCATCATATCCGTGGATCTGATTCTATTTCTGCTTTTCGCTCATCACTAAAGACTCATTTAAAAAAAAAACCTATCTATAGGTACTCTCAGCTTCCTTTTCTCCAACACCACCCATGTCAGCTCATTTTGGATGCATGTGAAGTGGGAAAGGGAGAGTGTGAGTGGGGGGAAGGGTTTTTTGAGAAAGAGTGGTCATGAATGTTTTATGTTACTTGTAATATTTTTCTTTCATGTAAAGCGCCCTGAGCTCTTAATGAGAAAGGGCCCTATATAAATGTACATTATTATTATTATTACACACACACACACACACACACACACACACACACACACACACACACACACGGGACTCCCACAGGCCATGCGGAGACAGTATACGGAACAATAGGGATCAAAGCTGAGAAACAAAAATAAAATCGACCTGCATGAAATCACTTTTACTAATGGTACTTGGTTCTCTAGACTTCATCGTCAGAATGGATGAACACAATGGAAGAGCGCATAAGGCTTCACTTCCACAAGGTACCGGATGAACAAACCAAAGCGTGTGGCTGACAGATGATCAGAGATCCCTACTGACCAATCCTGGATCTGACGACTGACATTGGGCACCACATCGTGCATCAAATGACTCAACTGAAGACTGATAATACTAAAAAGACAACAACAAACAAATGAATAATCACAGCACACACACACACACACACCTCTCTTGCTTAAATCCGAGGACACAATTATGGTTCAGTAGTGTCAAAGTAATCATCAGTTCAGAGGCCCTCATGCTGCGTTTAAGAAAAAAAGAAGAAGAAATGTTTGTATCTCGAAAAGCATTGTCAGAGAAAATGTACATGATCATATCTAGCGCTGGTGAGCACTTGTTCAAGACTAATCAACGTCCTGTCACTTTTAACAAACAACACGAACCACGCGTTGTAGTTGCATTTCATGTTTGCTGATTTACTCGTTAAGCATCCCTCTCCCATCCCTTTCACAAACCGGATTAAACTTAAAATGAATAAATAATGAGGCCAGAACAAATGAGTAACAAATAATAGTAAAGAATAGTAACTATCTCCATTTACATGGTACACAAGGTTGAAATTGTGCACCTTGTGAATGGAGAGAGTTACCACGGATTAAACTACTGTGGAAATCTCATTTCTTGCTTCCTCCAAGCTCGACCTTTGTTCCAATACATACACACACCCTGTGGAACACAACACAAACCGAGTGTGTGCTGTCGCTGATATCTGAGGCTTCCACCCCCTCCTCCCCTTTCACCACCTTCCCCCAACCTTCACCCCTTTCACCACCTTCCCGCAACCTTCACCTATCTTCCGCCCCCTCACCCCTCCCCTTTCCCCACCTCCACCTCCCCAACCTTCACCTCTCTTCCTGGCCCGAGGGGGAGAGAAAAAGTTAATTTGTTTCAGGTTTACAATGTGGCAGTAAAGTGAGGAGCGGCAGGAGAGCAGAGGTTGTGACCGGCTACACGGAGCGCAGACTGCAGGGCGTGCAGCCGGAGTGTGGGGCCCATAAAGCCGTCCATAAACATGTTGGGAGCGTGGCAGAATGGCCATGGACCCGACAGCCAGGACCTTCCTCTCGTTTACAGCCCGACATCCAGCAACGTCAAGTGTGAGCGACCTGGCCCAAATACATGTAGACTACAGCATCTGTTGAATAGAAATCAGGCTCATTTGCCAGCACCACAAAGCCCTTCCCCGTCCCTTCCTGCTCGTCTGAATCGCACTAAGTGAAACAGGCGGTCACATTTTGCACATATAATTATACGTTCGGCAATGTTGGAAAATAACAAAGGAAACGTCAGCATTTTGTACAAAAATACTTGTGAACACAGTCTACGGCATACTTACTGAAACCAGCATAGTAAGCCTTATACTGCAAACAAACACATGACATTATTTATATTATGTATACTGCCGAGTATTAGACGAGCAGCGTACCAGCGGTTCACGCCCCCCACCCCCCACAGTGATAAGACTGCAATGTTTCTTTATGTTGTGCTTTCTTCGGGACCGAACTGGTTGAGACTTAAACCTTTCACATATCATTTATCATTTCTATTCACTTTATCCTTTTGGTTTCAAATAATTAGATTTTACCCAAATCCTGTAATTTTCTTATCACCTTTGTCATATCCACTTATTAATTTTTAAAGGCTACCTGCTTAACAGTTTTTAACCACAGAAATGACCCTTGGAGTCCTCTGAGCTATTTACGAATGACTGACTAAACACGTATTGAAATACTTCACAAAGTAATCATAACTACAATCTTTTGCCATTACCGGGACGCTGGAGTCAGTGAGGCCATCCGCATTCTAAATCCACAGAACCCGAGTTAAATATGGCGATCTTTCGTGCTGGTCGCCGTTGAAGCCTCACTCTGTTTGCGTAGCTGGCCGTCTTTCACAGCGAGTCGTGATCTTGTTGGCTCTCACCTGACTCTCACTCTGCCAGTCATCCTGAATTCTGGCTTATTGGGCACGCGCTCCCAGTTGGCCTCCGGGCACTCAAACGACCAGCCTCGTTGACTCAAGTCTGTGCTGTTTGTGTGCCTGTTTACTCAGCACTTAGTCAAAGAAACGCCCCTGATCCGCGGTGTCTTCTTCTCTTCCCCGAATCTTGCCCCGTTCTGACCCCCCTCCCCTCCATCCTTTCTCGAAAGATACGAAGACAAAGATGTTTGAAAAAGAATTAGGAAAATATATATTGTGACACCTGTGTTTGGCTTGTGATTCGTCTCAAATGCAGAGGGAAAACTTACCTGAAACTGAAAAAGAATGTAAAGAATAGCAGCTTGAAATAATGACCTGGATATTGGATTCGGTTTTGGCACTCACACACCAAAACGTTTTTGAATCACCAGAATCTGGTTCGCACGCGCGCGTGCGCACACACACACACACGTACACACACACACACAAATGGAACAAACGATTCTAACTGTCTTGTTCCCGTGGGTTCTGTTTTAGGTATACAATGTGTATGCTGCGTGCTGGATCTCGCTGTTCCATCTTGTCCAAAAGACCAGCACAGAGACAATCATTCAATGTCATAGGAAATGGAATGAGAAGAGTAAAAATCCTGCTTCGTGTTTGATTGAATGGAGTTTTCTCTTCCTAGTCGGGCGTTCTGTCCACCAGGTTACCGCTTAAAGAATGGGTTGCATGAGAGTTGAGTAACTCAATGTGAACAGCGAATGGAACGAGCTAATCACCACATGGCGGAGCTTCACTGGCGGTCCTGTTGGCAGACGACAATGGAACGATTGGACACAAGGAGCCATACCGCGTCGTGCATACTTTGTAGGACTTCAAAGAGATCCTACCTTATGCTGCTGCCTTGCCACCGTTTGAACTGTAGTCTAAAGAATTCTGGTGAGATCCTGCTCATGAATAGCTGAAAGGCCAGACTGCTTCGTGTTGTGAATTAGAGGTACTACAAGGCACAGGCTCCTGTTGTGAGACCTTATTTCACCTTCCCTTCAGCCAGCAACTGGTATGTGTGCTTTCGTCTGGTCATCCCTGGGCCAGAATGCATCAAAAAGATTTCTGTCCCGCTTCGGATAGTGTTTACTAACTGCAGACTAATGGTGAGGCCTGCCACGCGAGGACCAAGCCAAACAAAGGAGCACTCGTAGAGCACATCCCCCTCCCCCTCCCCGCCAGTACTGGACAGTTATCTAATTTGCTCATTTTCCCAAACTGGGCCTTAAAACCCTTACTTTATCTGGACAATAGCGTCATTACACTGATGCGTTCTGGAAGCAAAACCATAGGTTTTCTCGAGATATCACACTGTTACGTTTTGCCCATCTCTCAATGGTGAAAAATAACATTCATTCGACACGGAATTACACCATGATTAGATCTAATAATATCAATGAAAACATAACCACGGGATTGTCTCCAAATATAACACTGTTCCCTTTTTGTTTTATCCTATCTCTCAGTGGTGAAGACATGTGAAAAAAACAACAACAACAAGAAGAAGCAAACATCCCTGGATCCGGGTTTCTGGCTGGCATGGTCCGTCCATTCATCATGTCATTCAAGGTCACAATGCCAGCTCCCGGCGAACTCTCCACGGATTCACTGAACCAGAAGGAGCAAGGCACGGGTACTTGACTCCACACTAAAGCTGTTGTGAACGTGTCAGCCAGCCAGGGTCAGAGCAGTTATACCACGGCACACATGGGGGCTTCTTCTTTCCAGTCACAAGAAGACGTGACACAGACACTTTACAGATTTACAGAGTCAGGCTGGTTGGTTTCTTTTCTCCTGCCCGCGAGCTCTTATTATTCTTACCAAAATGGTGTGTGTATGTGTGTGTGTGTGTGTGTGTGTGTGTGTGTGTGTGTGTGTGTGCGCGTGTGTGTTTGTGTGTGTGTGTGTGTGTGTGTGCGTGCGTGCGTGTGTGCGTGTCTGTGTGTGTGTGTGTGCGCGCGCGCGTACGTGTGTGTGTGTGTGTGTGTGTGTGGGGTGTGTGGAGCGGGGCGCGCGCGCGCGTGTGTGTGTATGTGTGTGTGTGCGTACGTGTGTTTTGGTGTGTGTGTGTATGTATGTGTGTGTGTGTGTGTGTGTGTGTGTGTGTGTGTGTGTAAACACAGAAAAATAACCATGACACAGCAAATTGACCAACAGATTGCAAACGCAACACTCAATAACACTTACAAAGAAACAGTACGTTGTGTCTTCAATGCTTCATATACAAATATAGATCATTTATTTTTTACTCATAATTATCCTCTCATATCATGTATCGCTGTTACGGCAAGAAAGAAGTCTTAACTATTTTGTGTCATTGTGAAATGAAAAAAAGAAAAGAAAAAAAAGCGTAATCTAACTTACTTTTCTGAGAATGAAAACCGACTAATACACTGTAAGGTTGACAATGCTCCCACAGGTCATGAAGTCCGAACAAATCGATCCGCTCACACTAAGGTCATTGCATCTTTACATATTCACTTTACCGTGCACATACTGAAAATTGTGAAGATTCCACCGGTGTGAACAGTGCGCGAGAGAACGGTTGAGACACGTGTAGAAAAAAAAAAAATGAAATAGTGCGGATTCAAGGAATCGTTCACTAACAGCAATGACAACTATCACGCAATAAATGTTATCACTGAAACTACCAAACTGTGGCGGGCATGACAAAATTCATGTTGAAGTACGGGCAAGTCAAACGGCAGGACGATAAGTGCATCCACTTCACAAACAGTCAACTGACAACGCAGTTTTCGCGGTCTTGTCTGAAAGCACAAACTCTAACCCCCCTCCCTCTCTCCCCCCCACCCCCCACTGCCCCAAGCTTAACAACTACACAACTGTTGTCGTCGAAATGTCTATGATTATACAACAACAGGCGCCCAAGAAGGCAACAGCCCAAAGTGAAACTTCCCTGTTGCTTGGGAAAAGAATGCTATTTTTATCGAACGAAATTCCTCAGTGAATGAGTTACTCGTTAGCTGCGGAAGATTTGTGGAGCTGACATTCAAACTCAAGGGGAGAGTTTATGGTCAGTTTGCCTCTATGGCTTTGGCGCGTCCGACTTGTCTGCGATCGGAGGTCGCACAGGTATTACTCTGTTTCATCCACGTGCCGTCTGGTATTAGCATAGTGCTTGACTTTCACCCTGCACCTTACCTTCCCTAACCATAGACACATCTGAAAGAGAGAGAGAGAGAGAGAGAGAGAGAGAGAGAGAGAGAGAGAGAGAGAGAGAGAGAGAGCAATCGTTCGTTCAAATTCCATTGGTATTGTCGCTTTGGAAATAAACCAGAACCAAGCAAAACTGTTTATCAGCAAGAGACTGCCCAGCCTGCCCTAGTGACTTGATAAAACATGCATTTCCTTCTGCTCATTTGTACATGTCTGTCACTCTTTAGATTTTATTTGCCATCATGCATCTAACTCATCTAAACACTGTTTGCGAGTTTACAGACAAGCTTAAATCAAACATAATATGTCACTCTCCGCGCAATTATTATCAGCAAGAGATTGCCAAGATTACTTGATAAAACATGCATTTAGCCCCTTCCTTTTGTTCACTTGTATATGTCTGTCACTCTTTAAATTCGATTTGTCATCAAGCAGCACAGCTAACTCCTCTAAATATGGTTTGTGAGTTTACAGACAAACTTGATTCATATTCAAAATGATATTCTCTGTCATTGTTGTTATCAACAAGAGACTAGCCAGATTACCCTGCTTACTTGATAAAACATGTATTTGGTCCTTTCCTTTGTTCATTAACAAAGAATATGCCTGTCACTCATCAGATCTGATCTGCCATCAAGCCGCACACCCTACTCATTTAGATATAGTTTGTGAGTTTATAGACAAGCTTAAGACAAACAAATTCCCCGTCACAATTATTATCAGCAAGACACTAGCCAGATATCCCAGATTACTTGATTTTACATGCAATCAACCCTTTGCATCTGTTCACTCTTAAGATTTTATTCGCAATAAGCCGCACCATCTAACTCATCTAAAGCTAGTTTGACTGTTCACGACCGACAAGTTTAATTCGGACACAAAATGTCATTCTCCCAACAAGAGACTGCTTTTCTGTTTGCATGACGTGTATCAATGTTCAAAACAACTTCAGCAATAGTAAGGTAGGTTTCGGTTCTAAGTTTCTGTTTGTTTCAAACATAGGTCCTTATTCGGGAAAACGCCACCACAACACTTTGGGCTTTAAAAATATGTATCTATTATTAGAGAATTTGACATTTTATCTTCTTCTCACGTCTACTACATTTAGTGAAGGAATGCGACTTGGTTCGGACCTCAATTCACAGTTTGTCCTTTATGACCGTCGTAATCTGAACTCTGATTTCATTGGGTTTTCTTCTCTTTTTTTTTTTTCAAACGAGCGTAGCAATGGTAATTTCATTATCCTTTTACTGCACAACTTTTCGTCGACTCAGTAAATAAAGAAGCTTGGCAAATGCCAGTTACGCCCCCCACACTTCTCTCCCTGCCCCCCCCAACCCCAACACACAATATGCACAAAGCGCTCGCCCGCACACTCTCGCCCGCACATCTTCACACACGCAGACATTGGTAAACGAAAGGGTTACGTATTGCTCTAACCCTACCCTAACC
>JAAQRG010089040.1:7500-11183 GCA_011634625.1 Babylonia areolata | reverse complement strand
GCGCGCGCGTATGGTTGTGGTATGCACGCGTGTGCATGTGTGAGTTTCTGTGAGTTTTTGCTTATGAGTGTCTGGTTGCGCGCTCGTGAGTGTGCGCGCGTGCGCATGCGTGTGTGTGTGTGTGCGTGTGAGTGTATGTGTGCATGCCTAAGTACGTGTTTTTTTGTTTTTTTCTGTCGTTGATTGCAATGTTATGTTGTATGCAATTATGTGCTGTCATATATGTGTGTTGGCTCATGGGAGGTGCTTAGAAATCAATGGGGTTGCACCATATAAGTACTGTAGTAGTAGTAGTAGTAGTAGTAGTAGTAGTAGTAGTAGTAGTAGTAGTAGTAGTAGTGGTGGTGGTGGTGGTGCTGGTGGTTGTTATTGTTGTAGTAATGCTTCTGTTGTTGTCGTTGTTGTTGTGGTTGTTGTTATCATCATCATCATCATCATTATTATGATCATCATGATAATCATGTTCATCATCATCATTAGTAGTAGTAGCAGTAGTAGTAGTAGTATTCTTGCTCTTGTTCTTGATGATTTTGTTTTTGTTTTTAATGATGATGATGATGACGACGACGACGACGACGATGATGATGAAGATGACAATGACGATGATAATGATGATGATGATGATGATTGTTGTTTTATTTTTTTTATTTTTTTATTTTTTTGTTGTTGCCGTTTGTTTTTATTATTATTATTAATTGTTCTTTTTCGGTTGCAGGGTTGTGTTTTCACTCCAATGCTGATACTAAAAAAAAATAAAAACAAAAACAAAAAATTTTTAAAAAAAGGAAAGACACTCCGAGTAACCCCACCACCTACAACAACAACAACAGCAACAACAGCAACAACAACAGCAACAATAACAACAACCACAAACCATGCGAACGACGATGACACTTCCGCTTCCGCTTCCGCTTCCGCTTCTGGCGGTGGTCGCAGCAGTAACCATAGCGACAACATCCGTCTGTCTCTCTCCTGTGTCTTGCACGGGCAGCAACAACGATAACCCGCTTCGCCCCATTCCAGCACTAGTGTCCGTGGCCGGTGAGAAGAAAGTGCTGGTGCTTCTGGACCTAGGCCGTCTGGCAGCGCCGCCACCGATGACTCGTGCAGTTGGAAAGACGGCAAAAACTGATGACGTCAGCAGCACGAAAACGAGTGACGAGGCCGACGCCAGCGATCGAGCGAAACGATCTGTGGCGCAGCCTGTATCCGGTAGTGGTGGTGGTGGTGGTGGTGGTGGTGTGAACAGTGACGGAAACAGTTCCGCGATCCCCGATGACGTCAGCACTACGTCATCCGTCGTCAACGCTTCCGTGGCGCGTGATGGTGACGTCATGGCGAACAGTGGCCGGAACTCCTCGGCGGCGACGCATGACGTCAGTGATGGAGGGAACGGTGCTGACGTAAACAGCACGGTTGTTGAAGAAGACGTGACCGTTGAAAGCGGTGGTGGTGGTGACGACGTCAGCGAGGTGGTGTGGGGTGAGGTCATCGGAGAGCTGAGGGGTGATGACGTCAGTAGCGTGTTTCCGGTTCTGCTGGCTGCCGTCAACATTGCGAAGAGGATGCGTTCTGAGGCCAACATCAGCCTGGGTGGGTGTTTATCTATCTATTTATTCATTTATTTATTTATTTATTTGTGTGTGTGTGTGTGTGTGTGTGTCTGTGTGTGTGTCTGTGTCTGTGTGTCTGTGTCTGAATGTCTATGTCTGTTTATCTGTGTCTGTGTCCGGGTCTGTGTCTATGCCTGTCTCGCTCTGTGTGTGTGTGTGTGTGTGCCTGTGTGTCTGTGTGTCTGTGTCTGAATGTCTGTGTGTCTGTTTATCTGTGTCTGTGTCCGGGTCTATGTCTATGCCTGTCTCGCTGTGTGTGTGTGTGTGTGTGTGTGTGTGTGTGTTTTATTGATAATGGACAACAACAAAAACAACATTTTTTTTTCATTCCATCTTCGCTGTAATAATTCTTAAAACGTTGTCGTTGTTGCAGTTTAGTTTTATGTATTCGTAGTGCTTGTAAGCAGTCATATGGGGTTACGCTCACCATTTGCCTTTGAGAAACAATTTCTGTCTTCTTACGTCCCCCCCCTCTCTCTCTCTGTCTCTCTCTCTCCCTCTTCCCTCTCTCTCTCCCTCCGTCTCTCTCTCTCGCTCTCTCTCTCTCCCTCTCTCTCTTTCTCCCCTATCTCTCTACCTCCCTCTCTCTCCCTCTCTCTCTCCCCTCTCTCTCTCGGCTCTCCCCCACCTCTACCTCCCTCTCTCTTTTTCTCCCACTCTCTATCTCTCTCTCTCTCTCCCTCTCTCTCTCCCTCTCTCTCTCTCCTCCCTCTATATGTCTCTCTTCTATATGTAGCTGTTTTCCCATATGGAAACAATACACTATATCCTCTCTCTCCCCCCTCTCTCTCTTTCTCTCCCTCCCCCCTCTCTCTCCCCCCTCTCTCTCCCCCTCTCTGCCCCCTCTCCCTCTCTCTCTTTCTCTCTGTCTCCCCCTTTTCTTTTACTTTGGAAGGATCTCATGCCGTTCTCTTATTGTTACGTTCTTACAAAATTTGAAGCCAAAACTAATTTGAAATCTAAAACGCCCTTTGTTGTCCTGTTGTTCGTTGTTGTTCGCTGTTGTTGTTGTTGTTGTTTTGCTTGTTTTGCTTGTTTTGACTTTGTTTTATATCTCTTGAATCACGGCCATTTCAATCAGAATCCAAAATGATCTCTTCTTTGTAAAATTTTGCATTTTCTAACATTAATCGAAACGACGGGGTTTTTTTAAAATCTAAAACGATCTTTTTTGTTCTTGTTTTTTTTAAAATTTTTATGATCAGTGCTGCATAACGACAGTTACTTTACTTCAAGTTAGCATTTTATTAACTCTCTCCATACGAACGGCGAAAGAGACGACGTTAACAGCGTTTCACCCCAATTACCATCGTCAAAATATTGCAAGCGGAAGGCTCTTATACTGAAGACGTGAATGTTGACAAAGAATACCACAATTCTGACGACGGAAGCTAAAGGTTGGGTCATTCAGACACCCACTGGACATCCAGGGGTCTGTGTAGAGGAGAAGAGAGGACTGGCCGTACTGAGTGAGTTAAACAATTTATGTCTTTTGTGTAGGCTATACACGTTTAATTGGTGGTGATTCTCATGGGTTGTTTTATCAGTTTATTCCACAACACAAATCAATATATACCCTATAGGGGATGACAAGGTATTCTGTATTCTGTGGTTGGTATCCAGTTGGTTTTTCTTCTTTTTTTTCCCCAAAAAAAGCCAAATCAAATTTGCGTTGTCCACATAGACTACTGTTATTATTACCGTTAGTCGTTGTAGTAGTAGCAGCAGCAGAACTAGTTGTAGTAGTAGTAGTAGTAGTAGTAGTAGTAGCAGCACTAGAAGTACACACACATCGGTCGGTATAAGGACAAGCCCGGCGCTTCCTTTTTTGACTCACTTGTGTAAACAAAGTGAGTCTATATGTTCGGTTGTCTCTCTCTCTCTCTCTCTCTCTCTCTCTCTCTCTCTCTCTGTGTGTGTGTGTGTGTGTGTGTCTATGTCTGTGTGTCCGTGGTAAACTGTAACATTGCCATTTTCTCTGCAAATACTTTGTCAGTTGACATCAAATTTGGCATAAAAATAGGAAAAATTCAGTTCTGTCCAGTCATCTTGTTTAAAACAATCTTGCGC
>JAAQRG010089040.1:0-2500 GCA_011634625.1 Babylonia areolata | reverse complement strand
CTCTCCGTCTCTGTCTCCGTCTGCCTCTCTCTCTGGACTGAGGACGGGTGCATTGAACTCTCTCTCTCTGTCTCTGTCTCTGTCTCTCTCTGCCTCTCTCTCTGTGTCTCTGTCTCTCTCTCTCTCTGTTGCTGTCTCTGCCTCTCTCTCTCTCTCTCTTTCTCTCTCTCTGTCCCTGTCTTTCTGCATCTCTCAGTCTCCCTCTCTCTCTCCCTCTCTCTTTCTCTGTCTCTGTCTGCCTCTCTCTCTCTTTGTCTGCTTTTCTCTCTCTGTCTGTGTCTGTCTGCCCCTCTCTCCCTCTTTCTCTGTCTCTATCTCTGCCTCTCTCTCTCTTCCTCTCTCTTTCTCTGTCTGTCTGCCTCTGTGTGTGTGTGTGTGTGTGTGTGTGTGTGTGTGTATCTGTCTCTGTCTCTTTCTCTCTCTCTGTGTCTCTGTCTGCCTCTCTCTCTCTCTCTCGCTTGCTCGCTCTGTGTCTGTCTGTCTGCCAGTAGGGATTCAGAGGCAAACTGCGTGCGTGGATACATTCCTTATTCAAAAGGAAACAAGTTGCTTTGATAGTAATTTTCATGTTCGTGTTTTTCCTACAAGGAGAGCGAGAGAAATCGTGGGATTGCAAGAAGTCGTGGGCTTACACCCCCCTCAGTCAAGTGTTTCGACCCTTAACTCCTTACACTCTAAGGGGGCCGGGCCGCACCCAGGCCATGGCTCCCTGGATGCCCTTGTATTGCCGCCTTTATTTTTTCTCTTTTTTTCCCTGGTCCTCAGCAGGTTCGAACCCGCGCCTCCATGGTAGTCGCCACTTCAGGACTGAGTCACCTTTTTGGCAGACGTTTTAACCACTGAGCTATCGTACGGCTAGTTTTATTCCTCCTCGACCAGATCCAGCTGGAACTCTTTTCTGCTGCTTCTGCCATTGCCCCGAGAGCCCATGTCCTCTCTTCTGCCAGAAATCGACAAGCTGTTTCATGAGGCTGTAGGCAGATACGCTCACAAACCCTCTTGCACCAATCTCTATGGCAAGGACTCTGGCTTGGAAGCCAAATTCTCTCAGGCTGCTGGTTAGACTAGCATACTTCTCGTGGGGATGGGGGGAGGGGGGGGGATACAGTCTCTTTTTATCTTTCTGTTTGGAAGCAAAAAAAAAAAAAAAGTCCTGTTTGTGTTTACCAGTCGCTATGTTAGCTTCATGTTCGTATTTTCCTATTACACCATGTCCCCTTTTACCATCCTGTTCGAGAGCATAAGTTCACTGCTGTTCCATTCCCTGCATGTTTTTGTCGTGATAGCATGCCCACACCAGCGAGTGATGGTCGCTGCATCGCAGTTTTATGTCTGCTTGTCTGGAGAGACAGGACTCGTTCGTTCAGGAAGCTGACGAGGCTACAGACGATGTGGTAACACACAGCGTCAATCCCAACCTCCCCCCCCCCTACCCCCGCCCCCTCCACCCCACCCACCCCCCTTTAACTAGCCACTCAGACGCAGGGGGAAGCGCGTGCTGTGTCCGCATTATTTGCCGAAGGGATGACGATGGGACTCCCTCAGGGATTTTCTTTCTGTCTGTCTGTCTGTCTGGAAAGCCTGGCAAACTATCCAGTTTGCTGCCGTCCTTAGGAAGACTGTTGACAGGCCTTTTGGGGGTGAGGGGGGGGGGGTCGGGGAGGAGGAGCTCCAAGTAATCTGTGGCAACAGAAGAGAAAATGGCTTTATTTCCACCAGTTATTGTTTTGGGAGAAAGACAGGTTTGAGCAAGGGTGTCAGCTGCTCCAAAGAGATCTTTCTGAAAACTTTGGATACTATGGAATAAGACAAAGGATTTTGAATTGTGTATGTGTGTATGTATGTATGTATGTATGTATGTATGGATGTGTTGTGAATGAATGTATGGATGTGTGTGTGTGTGTGTGTGTGTGTGTACGTATGTGTGTGTGTGTGTGTGTGTGTGTATTGTTATATCTGTATTTAGCTTTGTAGGTATGGAGTATGTATGTATGCAGGTCGGTAGGTAGGTAGGCAGCGCAGGCAGGTATGTTTCTTTGTTTGTATGGATGGTATTTATTTTTTTGTTGTTGATCGTTTGTTTGTGTGTGTGTGTGTGTGTGTGTCTGCGTGTGTGTGTCTGTCTGTGTGTGTGTGTCTGTGTGTGTGTGTGTGTGTGTCCGTTTTGCCATGGCCACCCGCATCACAATTCTATGTTGGATGTATGAAGACTGCGCTTTGTTCTTGAAGCTACCGAAGCTTCAGACGCCCACACCAGCGAGTGATGGTCGCTGCATCGCAGTTTTATGTCTGCTTGTCTGGAGAGACAAGACTCGTTCGTTCTAGAAGCTGCCGAGGCTACAGACGATGTGGTAACACACAGTGTCAATCCCACCCCCACTCCCCACCGCACGCCCCACCCGCCTTTAACTAGCCACTCAGACGGCAGGGAAGTGCGTGCTGTGGCCGCGTTATTTGCCGAAGGGATGACGATGGGACTCCCTCAGGGATTTTCTGTCTG
>JAAQRG010089031.1:0-11238 GCA_011634625.1 Babylonia areolata | reverse complement strand
CTGTCCACAAAGGCGCCAAATCCTGTGAGGCCAACAGGATCGCTGCAGCAGAACAACGCAGACAGGCCAGGAAAAACAGTGCCAGCAAGTCCCCGACAGCCGCCACCATCCCCTGTCCACACAGCGCCAGAACCTTCCGGGCGCGGATTGGCCTGACCAGTCATCTGCGCACCCACAGAGCCCAACCCACCCACCCCTAGGATGACTAGATGGTCCTCGTCGATCCCGACGGACGAACCACACACCATACTTCCACTGCTCACACTCGGCCAGGAATCCTTCTTTGCGAAAAACAATAACTTTCGTTTTGGATAGATTTAATTCTATATCAAAATTATCAGTGAAACTTTTCAAAATGTTTATCTGGTTTTGTATTCCAGCAGCTGAGTAAGAGGTCAGGACTACATCATCTGCAAACGAAATTAATAAAATCTCCACAATATCTGGTGAAAGCTGGACACCATGCTTACCATTTCTTGCAATTTCAAGGGCCAATTCATTAATTAAAAAAGAAAAGGAAATGGGTGAAAGCACACATCCCTGTCTCACCCCATTGGGACACTCGAAAAATTCAGTGATACTGTCTGGGCATCGCACACACGAACGGCTTGTAGATACTGGTCAAAATGCGAAGCATTTTCCCACCAATACCTGCCTGACCTAGAGTCTTCCACAATGCTGCTCTGTCTACACGGTCAAAGGCTTTCTTAAAATCTACAAAACAAACATAGACTTTTTCTGACCTTTTCGACAAATATTTCTGGACAACTGCATACAAAACATAAATGTTATCAACATTAGAATAACCCGCACGAAAACCATACCTCATCAATGTTTTGGTTGGCGTCAGCCCAGCTAGAAAAAACGTTTATTTGAAATATGAGGAAACACCTTTCTCAAAATGCTCATGAGCGAAACTCCACGGTAATTATCTGGGTTAGCTGGATCACCCCCTTTGTGAATTGGCACAATAATGGCGCCTGACCAAGCCCTTGGGTAAGTTTCAACATGCCCGCAAGTACACCATCAGGCCCCGTGGATTTATTCAGATTTAAAGCATTTATTGCTGACAGGACTTCCTGTGCACTGACTGGTTTGACGAACCATTCCACACTCGTGGGGTCCGGCAGACTTTCATCAACACGATGGTGGTCCTGTTGCTAGTCTGTTAGATTAAAGACATATTTAAAATGGTTAAACCACTGTTCACTACTAATGCTGGGTTGAGTCTGAGATGAGTGGCAAATTGATTTCATTTCACTTCAAGACATTTACAGCCTTTGCCTCCAAACTGGCCATCTTGTTTTGTTTGTACAGCAACCTCTTTGTTTTCATCGTAAATCTATATTCTTTTCTACACTGAACAAACTGTAATCTATGTGCAGTTCTAGAACGCACACGTTTTGATCTTTTAAATAACCTATACTATTTTCTTGTATTTCTTCTATCCATTCTACATTCTGCATCAAACCATTTGCTCTGCCTCGGCCCAGTGAAGATTTTGGTGACCATGCAAGCTGCTGCCTGGAGCAGGCCAGTGCACAAACAGTCAACAGCTGTGTCCACAGAGTCATACAAGAGTACAGTGGCTTCTGCCACGGCAGATTCAAACTGTGTACTGTTTATGGTTTCACAAAAAAGAGATACTTTTGCTTCGTCCCACCATAGCTTTTCAACAAAATAGTTTGCCTGTACTACACTCCCACTCACCACACTCATAAGATATGTGAGCTCAACTGGTAAGTGTTGGATTCAAACCTTTCTCCCAGGGCACCAGTAACCAGCTCACTTGATGCTGCAAAATAGTCAGTTGTGCTACAGCCTGATGGGCACACATATGCGAAACAGCCGTTTTCATCACCACAACACACTTCATTCAAAATTGACACATTGCAAGAAGCACACATCTCAGCCAATGATGTGCCAAACCCATTAACCACTATATCTTTTGAGTGGCGTAATGAATAAAGATCTGACTGAACCACTGATTAAACATTCTCATTCACATCGTTAGCAATATTGAGATTGCCCGTAGGGTCATTAAAATCACCACACAACATATAATAACATGATTCACCAAACTGCTCTATGTATACACTGTTCGGTTGTGCACAGGGTCGACACAACAGACACATGCTCCTGTCGATAATATGGAGAGTCATATGGGCAGGCATTTTGCGCACACGACACCACATCTTTATCACAGGATAACACACTTTTGTCAAACTTGAACCATATCATGTTGTCCTGTGACTGGTCCAGAACCTTAACGCATCTCTTTAAGGCATGCCTGACCATAACTAGTACCCCTCCACACCCTCGGGCTGCATGTCAGATCTTTATAGCAGGACTAAAGTATTGAATATAGTCTGGGAAACAGTCTAAGGTATTTCAAAACTTAAAAACGTTTTGGTGAAGCATACAATATCAAAGCTGGTCACGTACTGCATGAAATCTGATTCACCTAGTTTTCTGCTCAAACCCTCCATGTTCCAATTCAATATTTGCAGTTGTTTCTGAGGGCAGCCACGTTTCTCGTTCTTAGTTCTACTCCCTGTGTCCTGGCCCCTAACCCCGGCACTCCTCACAGTGACCTCACGTCACTGAGCACCAGCGGTAATGTCGCTGACCGGCCTCTGCTGGCTGGAACTGTTGAAGTACGTGTTGATGGACAGTGTCTGCATGCGTGTGCACGGCCGCTGACCCTCCTGACTGCCCTGCCCCCTTTCACTTGGAGAGGGGGAAGGCACTGCGGCAGAACCATTGCACCGCTGCTTCTGCCTGGTGTCCACTGGATGGAGTCGCTGGGCATGCAGTCCTTGTTGCCTAATCCGTTGATGCCACCACCCCTGCCTCGTGTCCCACGGCCGAAGCCACGGGGAGTGTAGTCCTCGCTGCCTCCACCAGATGCGTTGTTGCTGTAGCTTCGACTGAGCCATTTACCCCGCCCGAGAGAGAGAGAGAGAGAGAGAGAGAGAGAGAGAGAGAGAGAGAGAGAGAGAGAGAGAGAGAGAGAGAGAGAGAGAACGAACGAACGAACGAACGAAAGAATAAGCACAAATTGTTTGTTTTCATACTGCCCTCATGAAAAGGGAAACTAAACACTCAATACAAAAGCATGATATTACATGATTAAATTTCAAATTATGTCGCCAAAATGAAAAAAAGAAAAAGAAAAGAAAAAAAAAACAAGAAAAACTTAAGTAAATGCACAAATAATTCTGAGAGTGAGTGAGAGAGAAAGAGTGAGTGAGAGAGAGAGAGAGAGAGAAAGAGAGAGAGAGAGAGAGACGAATAGATCATGTCCAGAACAGGCATTGACTGTGTGTAGACCACCGCTATATCCATACTGATGACTTGTCAGCGACTGATATTCAAAGCAGAAAATCAGTTCTTCAGTTTATGAAGATGTATTTTGACAAAGCTAATGAACATAAAGCTCTAAAACACCAACGAAAACACCAAGTTTGATACTGATTCTCTTTGGTTTAACTCTTACCTCTCTCTGTTTCCTTTTTTTCCCTTTGTCCATTTTTTTTTAACAACAATGAACGACTATCATTCATAAGATTTGTTCTCCTTTCACCGAGAACAAACAAGCACAAGTACGTAACAACTGATGGGAGAGATATTGATACATAGGCAGAGATATCGAAACAGGGAAACCGAGAGAGAAAATCTTGTTTTGACGTGACTGGAGGCAAAGAGGAGGGGAGGAGGGGGGGGGGAGGGCGAGAGGGAAAGTCTGGATGGAGGGGGATGGTGCCAGACAGAAAGTAAAACAACAACAACAACAGAATAACAGCAATAATAGCAATAATAATAATGATGATAATAACAATGGATGCTTAAATAGCACATAATCCGTATTCTGTATTTCTGTATTTCTCTTTTTTGTCACAACTGATTTCTCTGTGTGAAATTCGGGCTGCTCTCCCCAGGGAGAGCGCATCGTTACACCGACAGCGCCATCTATTTTTTGTATTTTTTTCTGCGTGCAGTTTTATTTGTTTTTCCTATCGAAGTGGATTTTTCTACAGAATTTTGCCAGGGACAACCCTTTTGTTGAGGGGAGTGGGGGGGGGGGGGGGCAACGTACAGCACAGCTTCAGGTGAACGTCAGTGTTCGTCAAAACAGGAAAGACGACAGCAGGTTAACTCTCCATCCCCTGTTGTGTGGTTCCAGGCAAAGGCTGTCTTGGTTCAGATGCAGCTCAGAAACTTCTCCTCATGGAATGGAACTTTGCAGCAGAGGATGTTGATGGTATTTTCTTAGAGTGCAACGAAACTGCAGAAGCAGCCATTTCCTGCATGTATCTCACATGCCGGTTTGTCCGGAGAATCCCTGTCCTTGTCCGCACACCAGACAGGAACTGCCTTGTTCCAGTTGTTGCTGTCTGCTCTGTGTCGTTTGGTGTCATCATCACGCATGCCTCTTGGAATCATGCAGACTCCGAAAGGTACTTCACAGGCATGGTCTTTCCACCTGAAGACAAACAGCTTGTAGTGTCGCAGCCTCCTGTGACATGTGCAGACAGTACACCACTGCACACTTCATCCCCAAATGCTTCTTTGGCATCTCTGAGACCTTCACCTTGGCTGCTGATGCTGACTTGGCACTGGAAGATTTGAAGTAGAGGTGGTGGTGATTTTGGGTGATAGGATAAAGAGGGAGAATGTGCAAGTCTGTGTCTTCACGAATCAAGACGTTCTGTCCCCCTGGCCTGATACAATGTGCACACAGCGAGGCAGACAGCTTCACTGCCAACAGTGTCAAACCCACATTGCATTAAAGCGAAACTGAGCAAATAAACGAATCGATACGTCGTTTCGATTTGCTTAAAAATGAAATTGTTTTCAAAGTTCCTCGGACTCGGTCAGCGAAATGTTATAACAATGCAGTGACAGCCAGTGACCCAGCATTTCTTCTTGAACGGCCAACATCTTTTGTTGGTGTCCACTGCTGTAACCGCCAGACAACAGTCCCTTTGTTCTTTGGGGCTGGTGTACATCTGCACAATCACATCACAAAGCCCACGTGATCAGGGAGTTGAAGATCCAACTGTACTGTTTTTGACCAGATGTCATCGGTCAGTGCTGCTTTTTGTCTTGGTCATCCAGTTGCGTCAAACAAGGCGGCTGGAACATTGCTCATTTCAAAGGCAGAGGCATCCTCCAACATGTCTGGTGTTAACTCCACAGCCTTCACTAGTCTCTGAAACAAAAGCGTTGAATCCACGCGGTCTACGTCCTCACGAGCCTTACAGTTCATTCCCAGAGCCATGGACACAGCTGGACCTTTCTCTTCCAGTGCGATGTCCACAGCGTTCTGTCCAGTCCTGCCGTTCACATCGTTCTGCCGGCACACCACGCCTGGTCAACACTGACACCGGCATCAGTGGTTCTCCCTCGGGCAATAGATTCAAGGACTACATAATCTACATAATCACTCAAAGACTTCCTGTCTTCAAGGTATCTCAGTATCAGATTGATATCTTCTTTCCTTTTCTCGCAGCCACATGACCAGATATGCTGGTGCACACACCCTCACACACAAATACGCACATGCTTGCATTTTGGCATACACGCAGACTCACACGTCATAATCACCACTACCGCCACCACCACCACATAAACATGCAAATGCACCCACACGTTTGTAGATAGACGTCCCGGTTTTAAGGGGGGGGGGGGGGGGTATATCTCCACGCCTCACATTTCTCACCTTATCCTCTTTCTCCCTCTCAAGTACCTTCAGTCACTGCTTCATAACTTACACCCCTGGTGAGCAAATTCATGCGGTGTATGTATCATCGTATGACAACTATCATTTAAAAGTTTTTCTTCTGACAAGTGTTTGTAACAACTAATCGATTATCAAAAAGCTGTCTTTTCTCAGCAGGGAGAATAACTTCCCATACACGATCACACACACACACACACACACACACACACACATCATGATCATACCAGTCCGCCACGTTACGACAATGACGTCAGCAGACCGAAATGATGATGATGATGATGATGATAGGATGATGAGGATGATGATGATATGGACACTTATTTAGCGCCTACCCTCGGTCGGAGACCAAGCTCTAAGCGCTTTACAAACACGGGGTCATTTGCACAACATGCCTACCTGACCGACTGACGGCTGTTATTATCACAACAGATTTTTCTGTGTGAAATTCGGGCTGCTCTCCCCAGGGAGAGCGCGTCGCTACACTACAGCGCCACCCATTTTTTGTATTTTTTCCTGCGTGCAGTTTTATTTGTTTTGAAGTGGATTTTTCTACAGAATTTTGCGAGGAACAAGCATTTTGTTGCCGTGGGTTCTTTTACGTGCGCTAAGTGCATGCTGCACACGGGACCTCGGTTTATCGTCTCATCCGAATGACTGCGTTCATCATTCGTTTCATGTGTCATTCAATCAGATGTCAGGCACACACATATTCACACTCACACAGACATGTAATTTTTCACGTTCATTTACCCCGCCATGCAGGCAGTCACACTCGTTTGTTTTTGGTTTTGGTTTTGGTTTTTGTTGTTGTTGTTTGTTTGTTTTTTGTTGTTGTTTTTTTGTTTGGTTTTTTTTGTTGTTGTTGTTTTGTTTTTGTTTTTTGTTGTTGTTGTTTTGTTGTGTTTTTTTTTGGGGGGGGGCGGCTGGGGGGTATGCTGGGTATGTTCTTGTTTCCATACCCCACCGAACGCTGACATGGATTACAGGATCTTTAACGTGCGTATTTGATATTCTGCGTGCGTATACACACGAAGGGGGTTCAGGTACAAGCTGGTGTGCACATCTGTTGACCTGGAAGATCGGAAAACTCTCCACCCTTTACCCACCAGGCGCTGTTACCGAGATTCGAACGCGGGACCCACAGATTGAAAGTCAAACGCTTTAATCACTCGGTTATTACACCCGATGTCCGAGACACATGCACCCTCCCGGCAGGGCACAGCAGTGGGGCTGGGTCTTCTGCCACTCGTGGCCTGCCGATTCTGGTCATTTGTATTGTAATGTATCGTATTGTATTGTACTGTATCGCGTTGTATTGTATTACTCTTTTGTCACAACAGATTTCTCTGTGTGAAATTCGGGCTGATCTCCCCAGGGAGAGCGCGTCGGTACACTGAATGCGCCACCCTTTTTTTTTCTGCCTGTGATTTTGTTTGGTTTTCTATCGGAGTTGATTTTTCTACTTAATTTTGCTACGGACAACCCTTTTGTTGCCGTGGGTTCTTTTACGTGCGCTCAGTGCATGCAGCGCACGGGACCTCGGTTTATCGTCTCCTCTGATGTGAATAGTCGCAGGTCTGTGTCTAGCAGTTTCGTTTTCTCAAAAAGGCGTCCCTACGTTCGGACAAATCCGTATACGCTCCACCACTAATGCTAGGCAGATGCCTGACCAGCAGCGTTACCCAGTGCGCTTTGTCACGCCTTGAGTGCGTGCATATATATTTGTGTACCTGTCAGACTGGATATTTTCTACAGACTTTTGCCAGAGGACAATTCTTATGTTTCCATTGGATCTTTTTTTCCACGCGCCAAGTGCGTGCTGCACACGGGACCTCGGTTTATCGTCTCATCTGAATGACCAGACGCCCAGTTTGATTTTTCAGTGAAACTTGGAGTAAGAGTGAGACCTGGATTGGAAACCCTTATAATGATAGATACACAAATATATATGGCATGCACTCAAGGCCTGGCTAGCGAGTTGGTTATGCTGCTGTCAGGCAGTGGTGTTGCGTATATGGATTTGTGTGAACGCAGTGACGCCTCCTTGAGAAACAGAAAGTGAAACTTTTCTGGCAACAGCACAGTAGCCAGCACAGCATGTAGGGGTTGTGCGTTGTTGAGGCATCTTTTTTTCCCTTTTCTTTTCATTTTCTTTTCTTTCTTTTTTTTCTGACACCCTTTTGAAACACGAACTGAACTAAAACCCAGCACAGACCAGCACAGACCACATCACAGACAGGGGTCTTCTCCCTTTCTCCAGACTTCCGTCCACAGATCAGCTGCCTGCTTTGTTCGGACAATCAGTACCACATTTCTCCACCCTGGCCACACGTGTTGGACAGGTTGCTGGTAAAGGGGTGTGGTGCTTCCTCTGTTTTAGGAGTGTTTAGAGGTGTTGGTTTTTTTTATAAGAGATTTTTAGATTTCTGTAGCCTCTTCTTCTTCTTCTCCTTCTTTCTTTCTTTCTATCTATCTGTCTTCTAATACTGAAACGGTTCCAACAGGAAGTGATAACAGCTGAAGCACAGGATATCAACGACCGATTAGCAGGCCTGACCATTGCGGTGGATTTGTGCGTACGTCAGACATCTGGTGTCGTGCAGCGCATATGGATCAGTATGCACACTTTAACACCTCCTGGAAACTGAAACTGAAACTGGAAGGAGCAGCTGTTGCTTCTTCACGACACGATTGTTCACAGTGACGGTGTGCCTGTGTGTGGTGTGTCACTTTTAATAGTAAAACTACAACCTGGAATGAGTCATGTATATACATATAGAGAGAGAGATGTGTGTGTGTGTGTGTGTGTGTGTGTGTGTGTGTGTGTGTGTGTGTGTGACAACATATTATTTGATGTTGTTCGAATGTGCGTTTCGCATGTTCAAGAAAAACAAGTATATCCAGTATCGGGTGCTTGTTACTGTGCTGAATGATTCTGGTCACAACAGATTTCTCTGTGGGGATTTCGTGCTGCTCGTTCCAGATAGAGCGTGTCACCACAGTACAACGCCACCAACATTTTGTTTGTCTCTCTCTCTGAGACGATGGTGAGAGGGCTGGGCACACACAAGACATTCGACTTGCAAACCGCAAACGTCGCCAATTGGAACGGCGATGGCGATCAACAAAACTGAAAATCCACTATCAAATCTTCCAAAAACAAATGAATAAAGTCAAACATATGATCTCATCAGCGAAGACAAACTTCTTTTCTTCTCAAGTTCTCTATGTCACATCCACCAAATCTCTTTACTCTATCATGTCAAAACTTCTTGGTACTGCAAAAAAGACTCACCTTCCTTCTGCCTACACTTTATATGAACTTCCCAATGTCTTCTCCTCTTTCTTTTTCGACAAAGTCCAAAATATTCGTACCATCTTAGACCAAATGCCTTTCCAACCTGTTCATCCTGGTCCTCAATTCAACGGCACTCCCCTCCATTCCTTTGATCCACTGACTGAAACAGAAGTCCTGAAAGAAATGACAAATAAATCCTGTGAGCTCGATCCTATACCAGCCTCTGTCCTTTCCCAGTGTGTCTCACAGCTTCTCCCAGCAATCACCAGTATTGTCAACTCATCCCTTCTCACTGGAACGTTTCCATCCACTTTCAAAACTGCAATTGTCCGGCCTCTTCTGAAGAAACCCAACCTTGACGCAAACATTTTGAAAAACTATCGACCAGTTTCTAATCTTCCATTCATGTCCAAACTCCTTGAAAAAGCTGTCCTCAGGCAGCTTAACAACCACCTTTATTTCAACAATCTCATCCACCCATTTCAGTCTGCCTATCGCGCTGACCATAGCACCGAAACCACTCTCCTCCACATTCTGAACAATCTACTGATTGCGTCCGACTCAGGAAAAATTTCCTTTCTCACTCTTCTCGACTTGTCAGCCGCCTTTGATACGATAGACCATTCAATCCTTCTTTCCCGTATTCATTTTACATTTGGTATCAACGGCACTGTTCTAAACTGGTTCAAATCTTATCTCACTGATCGATTTCAGTCTGTCATTGTTGATCATTTCCAATCTGAACCCGTTAAAATCGAACATGGAGTCCCACAGGGATCTGTTTTAGGCCCAGTGCTCTTCACACTGTACACTGCTCCTCTCGCTGAAATTATCAACCGCCATAATATCAGTCATCATTCGTATGCTGATGACACTCAACTCCAGAAGAGTGATACCCCTGAAAGATTGTTGTCGCTCTTGCAAGAAACATCCAACTGCTTCCTGAACATTCAAAACTGGATGACTCGAAATAAGTTATAATTGAACGCGGACAAAACTGAAGCTATGATCATAGGAACTAAACAAAAACTGTCTTCCATCACAATTGACACAATCAAACTTGGCAGTACATCCATCCCTCTTTCCACGTCAGTCCGGAACCTCGGTGTTGTCCTTGACAATACACTGTCCATGCAAAAATTTATCAGTCAGACATGTCAGTCCTGCTACTGTCAACTGCGACGCATCAGTGCCGTCCGGAAATATCTGTCCACTGACGCAACATCTAGACTTGTCGTTTCTCTCATTCTCTCTCGCCTTGACCACTGTAACTCTCTATTGTCTGGTATGCCTGCTTCATCCATTCAGTCCCTTCAGCGCATACAAAACTCTGCTGCCCGACTCGTCTTCAGAAAGAAAATATCTGAACACATCATTCCTCTTTTGCAACATCTCCACTGGCACCCTGTCTCACACCGAATAAAGTACAAGATCAGCACTCTATGTTATAGATGCATTCACAAAACTGCCCCTTCCTATCTCTGCGGCTGCCTTCACCTCTACACTCCATCTCGCTCACTACGATCGGCCTCGGATCCACTCTGTTTATGCATACCCAGATTCAAACACTCGACTGTTGGCCACCGTTCTTTCTCTGTTTCTGGACCTTGCAATTGGAATGAACTTCTTTTTTCGCTTCGTCAAGTCTCCAATCTCAGCTCTTTCAAGTCTGGCCTTAAAACCCACCTCTTCCTAAAATAGCCTACCTTGCCTGCCCTTCCTTGTCTTTAGTTTCTACAGTTTTAGAGTTATGCATGCGTGTGAATGACTGGTGCGAAAGCGCTTTGATTTGTCTCTGCACACGATCCAGCGCTATATAAATACCGTTATTTATTATTATTATTATTATTATTGGTGGCTTATATGACTTACTTCTACACTATTTGTTGTAAAGACTCAGCAGAACTTCTTGCTGAACCAGTTTTCTGTAATAGAAGAATTCAAATAGGTAAAAATATTATTAAGTCTCGAAAGTACATAGAAAAAGGGGTATATTGTATAATACACTTTTTAAAAGAAAATGGTCACTTTATGTTATATGAAGAATTTAAGCAAACATATCATGTAGATATTGATTTTGTTACCTTTTGTGGTTACAAATCTGCAATATCGGAATATGTAAGAAATACTAAAATAAAAGTAGATGATAATAAATCCATTACTATGTCACTTTGTTTTAAAACTTTAATGTCTG
>JAAQRG010089030.1:0-11230 GCA_011634625.1 Babylonia areolata | reverse complement strand
GGAAATGGTCTGGCCCCTTTTAAATACATTATTGGATGTGAACTTCACTTCTCTACGAAAAATGTATATTTTGAGGTGTGGCTGGTTGTTTTTTTTCAAGTGCACATGTACAAGTCAGTTAACAGACAATTAATTATTCACTTCTTAAGATGTTATGAAAGTGTTTTTGAAATCGGTGAAGAAATAACTTGACCCATGATCATGATGAATCGTTGACCTACTCTTTGAAACATGGGTCATTGGCTCATGCTACTTTTATGCAACAGGGTGGAAAGTGGTTTCATCTTTGATTGCGTTACAATAAAATGAAGCACGTTCTGTTCACAAACTGATTACCTAAGCCAAGTGGTCCACCACCCATTCCACCCTTGAGGACATGCTTGTCCTTGTCTTCCGCCATTTTGTCCCACTTTGCTGCAGAGTGAAGTCCCTTATCTCCGAAACTAACATGAAAAACCAAAAAATAAATACAAAGTTTTAACAGAAAAAGAAAATTGCGCGTGGGCAAAGTGGTTGAATTCAAAAGAGTTTTTATTTTTGTTTTTGTGACTTGGAGCTGTACTCCAACAGCACACCTGTTTCTGTTTTCGAAGCAAGCAGTCCCGTTACTGAAGTGTGGAGAGGGGACGTAATAAAGACTGTCATGATGGACCCAGACAAAATAAAAGAGTAGCCTCCTCTCCTGCCATCGGGACACGACACAAATTTGTTAATGAACTACACACACACACACACACACACATACACACACATACACACACACACACACACACACACACACACACACACACACACACACAGCCATCAAATTTTACAGGATATTTGTGTGTGTGTGTGTGTTGTGTGTGTGTGTGTAGTTCGATGGTGTGATGGCCTTGTACCTGTTCTTTTTGGTATTATTTGACTTATTTCCAATTTTCCTAGATGTAGGCCGCTCGTTGTTGTTGCGTTACCAGCAAGTCTGTCAGTTCGCTCATTTCCCTTAACACCTGCATGTCCCGGGCAGTATGACCATGTAAGTTTTTGAATCTGAAAGTTGCGCATTGCCTTATGCCACCTTGGGCTTCCATTCCATTTTTACTTTTCTGTATGAGGTTCGTTGAGTCCGTAACAATTATGGCATGTTGGTTTCCAGGCATATGGATAGATGATAGCCACTAGAGAGCATGTGTCACAGCTTCAACTTCCATCGTTAGGCTGGAGATTGTGACTTCGTGGGCAGCATTCTCTTCCCTAATTGTTTTTCCATTTTGTTCCATTTTGAACGTGAATCCCCAACCGGATTGGTCTTTGGTGACTGAGCCATCTGTGTATATGATGATGTCCTCTTCTTTACTGTTTTCTTCTATGAGTAAATTCACTTCTGCATCAGTTTTGCCCTCTGGCCATTCCCGACAATGTCTTCCTAGAGTGCCGGGTGAAATGGCTGTGCTGAACAGAAGATTGAGGTTTTCGGGGTTTTCCTCCCATTCTTTTGTTTCTTTCAGGTCTTGTAGTCGGCATACTAGCTGGATTGTGTCTTCTGCTTGCCCCATCCATGATCTTCCTCATCCTAGACGGCTGCCTTTTGGATCCTTGACTGCATCATGTAGTGGATTTTGAGGGTTTTCTAATGCTTTGAAGCAGGTCTTAACCTGTTCTAACTTGTTTCTGGCCTGCACTGAAGGAAGGTCAAGCAGGTATCGCACGGTTTCCATGGGCGTGTCTTTTGTTGTTCATAGGATCAGCCTCATAGCTTCATTTTGAATTCTTTCTAATTTTAGTAGGCTGCTTTCAGACGGTGTTGTTAGCCCAAGTCCGTAGTCGATCATACTGAGAACGAGTGATTGATACAACAGGAAGAGGTGGCGTTGTTCGATACCTTTGGTTGCCATTGCTTTTAAGGCTGAAAGACCCTTTTTGCATTTGAGAACAGTATTTTCCGTATGTTGTCTGAAGGTCAGCATCCTTTCGAACTGTATTCCTAGGTAGCGTAGGCATCAGTTCGGTTTTCTCGATCTGAATTCCGTCGAATGACACAGGTGGTGGTGATTTGCTCGCGGTTCTGTTGTTGAGGGTGCACAGCAACGTTTGGGCTTTCGCTGGATTGATGGAAGATCCTGTGTCCTTGCACCATTGAGCGATATTGTTCAGTTGTTTCTGGACGGCTTTAGTTCTTTCTTGAGCATCTTTCGAAGTTTTGAAGACCAGGCCATCATCCGCAAGAGTAAGCACCCGATCTATTCCATTGTTGTTTAAGTCTGCAAGGCCTTTCGTGTAGACGTTGTAGAGAACTGGAGAGAGCGGAGACCCTTGTGGCAGTCCCATGGAAAGTTTAGAAGGTGCAGACACGGCTCAGTCGATCCGCGGCTCCTTTTCCATGCCTCTTTCCCCGGGCTTAAATCCGTTTTCCTCTGCCACATTTGTCTAATTTCTTCTAGTCCCTCATCATCTCCCCATTCTCAGTCACCATATACTTCTCCATTCCGGTCTTCTAGTCGCACCCCCCCCCCCTCCCCTAAACTGACCACCACCCCACCCCGGCTCCATCAGTCACATAGTGCCGTGCGCTCAGCTCGCACATACGGCCTCCATTTTTTAAAATACATTTTTAACCTCTGAGAGAGTAACAATAAATTTTAGAATTTAAAATATGGGCTATGTTAATGTGACAGCCAGAACAAAACTAATGAAATTAAAAATGACATCCATGTGTAATCAAGCATATACTGATATAGGCGGCACAACCCAGGAACATGATAAGTACACACACACACACACACACACACACACACACACGCACACACACACACACACCGTGGCACACACACACACACACACACACACACACACACACACACACATCGGCACATGCGCACACACAACGTACAATACTGGCGATCGATGACCACTGGTGAAATCTTTTTGTCCAGTCGCCGCTGCCGCCCGGGATTGTATTACTCTGACCGTGACGGCGGATTCTGGTCAGCAGAACTTTTCTTTTGGCGTGTAAACTGCTTCACTGGTGACTCAGTGCATGGTGACATTCATTTCATCCGCCCATAAAGCCAGCCCGGACGGACAAAATCACTGTACAACATGAATTCAGTGAAACCCCGGGCCAACTGAGTTGACTGACTGCCAAGCAGTGAGCGTCAAGATAAACACAATAAACAACAAGAGAGGCAAGGCCTTCAAGACTCACTTGTGATAAATTAAGTCCCCTAGCATTAATTACAGAGTAATTTCCCTTTTTTACTATCTGCATCAAAACGTTTGCAAAATAAATAAAAAATTCCATGCTTAGCACAAGAAGTTCCTGTTTGAACAGAAAATGATAATAATGACTCCTCTTGTTGTCGGGTCAGAATATCAGATCAAAGTGCCACGTTTAGAGAATACAAAAAATATACATATAACAGTAAATGCAGTTTGCATATAATTAGGCTTCATTTTTTATTTTTTTGTGCCCATCCCAGAGGTGCAATATTGTTTTAAACAAGATGACTGGAAAGAACTGATTTTTTCCTATTTTTATGCCTAATTTGGTGTCAACTGACAAAGTATTTGCAGAGAAAATGTCAGTGTTAAAGTTTACCACGGACACACAGACACACAAACAGACACACACACACACACACACACACACACACACACACAGACAACCGAACACCGGGTTAAAACATAGACTCACTTTGTTTACACAAGTGAGTCAAAAACACTGAGTAACTATATCTTCTATTTGTTTAAAAGAAATTGAAGAACTGAAGAAAGTACACAACTTTAACCAGTGCCGCTACCCGGCGTTTGTCTAGGATGATGTTTTTGGGTTCCTGTGTACCTTTTGTAGGCATACACTTTAATGCTGGCTAGCTGGTGGGAAGTTTTGGGTTTGTTTTTGTAATATTATTATTATTAGTAGTAGTATTTTTATGTATTTATCTTCTTTTCTTTCATTTATTTTTTGTTGTTTCATTTATCTATTTATTTATTTTATTCTTCTTTTTTTTTTTAATTAAAAAAATTAATTAAATAAAAAATTTTTTCTCGAGTCCTGACTAAGCGCGTTGGGTTATGCTGCTGGTCAGGCATCTGCTTGGCAGACTGTGGTGTAGCGTATATGGATTTGACCGAACGCAGTGACGCCTCCTTGAGCTACTGATACTGATGGGAAGTCCCGTGCTAATATGCAGCGTACGGTATTGTCTTCATTGAAGATCAGAGTCAGTGGTAAAGTTGTTAATTGTGTATCATTGAATAACTTGATTTATATCAGTGTATAGAATGTATACAGAAGGCCTTTTTGCAGACTGGCACTGCCCGGCTGTGACTTTCGCTGACCCAGGTTCGGTTCTTTTCCTACTGACTGACACCCTTCGTCACGTTTACACTGAGCCGTGTGCACTGCCAGAACCTCCTTCAAACATTTACACAGTTCCGACAATTCATGTCAGTCAAGGCAGCTGTACAATTCATTTCACTGATCAGTCAAGACACTCAGTTGCCGCACAGTTCACTTCATCAGTCAAGCCGACAAGCTGGCAGTTGCACATGTTCACTTCATCGGTCAAGCCGACAAGCTGGCAGTTGCACATGTTCACTTCATCGGTCAAGCCGACAAGCTGGCAGTTGCACATGTTCACTTCATCGGTCAAGACAGTTCACTTGTCATATATATAGGTCAAAACAATAACACAACGTATTCTGTGCGTCAGCTGAGCCTACGCCAGACTACAATCATTCTGCGGCTGTCAGCAGTAGGGCTGTACTGTGTGTAAGTCGAACATAATAACAAAACTACCCCCCGCGGAAATCACCCAGTGAGATTTGACGATGAATCGACTGTGACTACCTGACGGACGGATTTATTAGAACTGCACTGATTCGATCAGTGGAAGTTTGAAAGCCGGACGGGAAAAAGGTATTTGCTTGGATCCGACCGTGGCTGAATCACAGCAATGATGCATCACTGATGCAGCACACCCCATCATCCCTCCACCCACCAAACAAGTTCGTCTTTTTCTCAGTCCAGCTGTTGTGGTTTCTGTAGGTCTTTATTGATCTATCTCCCACCTCGCCTTGGATCGGCGGATCTCTCCCTCTCTCTCTCCGACTGTGTGTGTGTGTGTGTGTGTGTGTGTGTGTGTAATTATATATAGTAGAGTTGAGTTTAAGGACCTATCGGCTTCATGCCCTTAAGGTCAAGATTATACATACATATATATATATATATATATATAGAGAGAGAGAGAGAGAGAGAGAGAGAGATGATGTGATGGGTATTAGTCGTGGCATTTTTACGCCCCTCCTCATTAAAAGGGGTGATTTCTACATGTAATTTGGTGGTTTACAAGCAGCTGCACACATCATAGTTGTACAATCATCTTCAATCGACTTAAGTATAATTATATTAACACTTAAAACTTGAGTTTTGGGGAAAAAAACCTGTGGGAATACAGCCTGAGTCTGTCATTTAAGTAATTCCTTACGTCATTCAACATACGTCCAGTTTATCATTTTTGTCGTTTCATCTTCGTCAGAATGTTACACTGTTTGGAAGACCTTTGGATCGAAATCGTCGCTTCCAGTTTTTGGTGTCGTCTGTGTTGCAGCCCATGTTAGTTCTCTGATCGTAAGGCGAAAACAGCACAACTGATATCGTGTTGTTGCTTTTTTTTTTATTTTTTAAGTACATTACATTTATGACGATTTTGAACGAATCAATGTTAGGTGCAGGCTTGCTATAATTGGGCAAGTTGTTCTAGAGCGATAACATTTTAAACATGCACTGCAAACACAACGCGTCCTCCCATTTCATGATTTGCCCTTTCACCTCGCCTTCGGTGTCTGCCGGGATATCCGTCGACCTCGTTTTCGTTCAATCGCCGTGACGGAATGACGTCAGAAATCGTTTGCTCAGCGGAGAGAATCCCCATGTTTAGAGGATCCCCCTTCGTGAAGCGCAAATGTTGCTTTTTTGCGCCTGCTGCACAATCTTTTATGAATATTATTGGATGGTATGGTAGATAAAGGATTCGACAACACCTCGTAAGAGGACAAAGTGTGTAGCAGTGCTGTTAAACGTGTAAAATCCGGTTATGCCACGTCGAAAATCTACCCAGAGTTCGCCCCAGAAGCGTGAGTAATCTTTTATGATAATTTGATTATTGCTTGTTAAACGGTTTATAAATGTACATCAAAATACTGTGTAGTAGTTCATGCACTACGTTCTAATACTGTTTGGTGTAGATAGTTTTTAAATTGCTGGAAACAGTCAGCACTGCGGGGAAACACCTCTCAGTTCAAGGGGTTCCCACATTTTTGTCGCGTTTTGTGGTTGGAGCTGCCTTCGCAACGGTCTGCCTCGCTAACTGAAAGTCAGATGGACAGAATAGATGTTTAGTATGGTTTGTTTGTGACTCGTATATACGATTCATTTGCACATTAATGTTTTATTTGAATATTTTTTCAAATTTCTTGAATATCATCACGGTGTGCACTGCAATGCATGGTTATGCCGTTTGGAAAACCATAATGGCGTTGAGCGGAAGAGTCCAAATGGAGATGGCTAAATATAGGGGTGATAGGATGTCTTCTGCGCATGACAAATTCAAGCGCATCTGGGCCTCCAGACCACTTCACAATGTAGATATTATGATCATTTCATAAATACGTCGGTAGAACAGTCTGAGTTTGGTGCTGCATTTTGTGCATGCTCATAGGAAGTGTTTTGTGATTTCTAAAAAAAATAAAAAATAAAAAAAAATTTAAAAAAGGAGGGTGGAGGTGGGCGGTATCGTGAGGATGTGGGTCATTGAATTTCCAAGAAATCAGGACATTTTCTTCACTCAGTTCAAGAAATAAACTGTTCGGCCACCGCATTCGTAACGCGTAGCAGTGCCATCAAAACATGTTTAGTTAAGCTTTTTACAGCTTGTTTCTCTATATTGATTTATTGTATGTTTACTTTCATTGATACCATTTACTTTCACTTATACAAGTTATAGACACAGTTGCACACACACACACACACACGCACACACACACACACACACACACACACTATGGACACAGTCATGCCAACACCACACACATCTCTTTTATCTTTCCCATGTACTGCACCACAAACTCACACCCATGCACAATGTGGATGCATAACTTGTCTTAAGTGTGAGTTTTTGGAGTGCGAAGTATGTGTGTGTGTGTGTGTGTGACTGTTTTTACCCCCACCATGTAGGCAGTCATACTCAAGTTTTTGAGGGGTTTAAATTAAAGTTAATGTGTACAAAATGGTCAAACCAGAGGTTACCTCCTCCTTTTGTCTGAGCTCCTATTCCTTCTCTTTCAAGTCTGCAAGGTGATTTGAATGATAAAAAGAAGGCGGTGATCCGTTAGTGATGAGTACAAAGCGACTGGAATGATAAAAAGAAGACAGAGATCTACTAGTGATGAATCCAGATGCACGTAATGGAATGGAGTTGGAGTCTCCACTCCATGAAATTGCATAGAGATGCTATAGCTTTGATTGATGCGACAGTCTCCACTGTATGAAATTGCTTAGAGGTGCTATAGCTCTGATTGATGTGAGTGACAGTCTCCCCTCTATGAAATAGCTGAGAATCTATGCCATAGTTCTGATTGATGTGAGTGACTGCCTCCACTTTAAGAAATTGCATAGAAATGATACATAGATGCTATAGCTTTGATTGATAATATGAAATTGCATAATATACATAGATGCTACAGCTTTCATGGATATGAGTGACAGTCTCCACTCAATAAATGCACATAGATGTTGTAGCTTTGATGGATATGAGTGACAGTCTCCACTCAATAAATGCACATAGATGCTGTAGCTTTGATTGATATGGGTGACAGTCTCCACTCCATCCATGAATACACAAGAGATGCTATAGTTCTGAATCTGATTGATATGGGTGACAGTCTCCACTCCATCCATGAATACACAAGAGATGCTATAGTTCTGAATCTGATTGATATGGGTGACAGTCTCCACTCCATCCATGAATACACAAGAGATGCTATAGTTCTGAATCTGATTGATATGGGTGACAGTCTCCACTCCATCCATGAATACACAAGAGATGCTATAGTTCTGAATCTGATTGATATGGGTGACAGTCTCCACTCCATCCATGAATACACAAGAGATGCTATAGTTCTGAATCTGATTGATATGGGTGACAGTCTCCACTCCATCCATGAATACACAAGAGATGCTATAGTTCTGAATCTGATTGATATGGGTGACAGTCTCCACTCCATCCATGAATACACAAGAGATGCTATAGTTCTGAATCTGATTGATATGGGTGACAGTCTCCACTCCATCCATGAATACACAAGAGATGCTATAGTTCTGAATCTGATTGATATGGGTGACAGTCTCCACTCTATGAAATAGCACACAGATGCTATAAATAGTATAATGGCTATGTTTGATGTGAGTGACACTGACAGTGTCCACACTATGAAACTGCATATTTTGGATAATAGATGCCACAGTGCAGTTTTGATTGATATGACTGTGACTCACTGACTGGGAGAGACGATCTCTGCTCTATGAATGCACAAAGGTGCCATAGCTCTGCTTGGTGAGTCACAGACTCCACTCTATAGTCTATGATTATGAATGCACACAGATGCTCTGATTAGTTTGGAGCTGGGAGTGGGTGGAGGGGGGAGGGCGAGGGGGTGGCGGGGGTGCATGGTGTTGGAGACTTCTGATCAATCAATGTTGAAACCACCTTGCACATGTATCACACACATTGTTTTCCTGTTTGACCAACTGCAAGTAAATTAGGAATCTTTGTGTTTGAAAGATTAAGCTTTCTACTTTTCATTTTGATAATTAAAAAAAAGAAAGAAAAAATCCAAACCACAGATTTGAGCAATAACATGTATTAACAATATTGTCAGCACTTAACTCAATAGTTTTTCTGAACTGATCACTATGCCTCCCCCCTCCTCCCTCCCCCCTACTCCCTCCCTCGCTCCCCCTCCCTCCCTGCCCCCCTCCATTCCAGCAACAGATTTTCAAATTACATTTTTGTTTGTATTTTGTTTTGCATTTTGTATTTCTTTTTATCACAACAGATTTCTCTGTGTAAAATTCGGGCTGCTCTCCCCAGGGAGAGCGCGTCGCTACACTGTGGCGCCACCCATTTTTTGTTGTTGTATTTTTTCCTGTGTGCAGTTTTATTTGTTTTTCCTATTGAAGTGGATTTTTCTACAGAATTTTGCCAGGAACAACCCTTTTGTTGCCATGGGTTCTTTTATGTGTGCTAAGTGCATGCTGCACACGGGACCTCGGTTTATCGTCTCATCCGAATGACTAGCGTCCAGACCACCACTCAAGATCTAGTGGAGGGGGAGAAAATATCGGCGCCTGAATAGTGATTCGAACCAGCGCGCTCAGATTCTCTGGCTTCCTAGGTGGACGCGTTACGCCTAGGCCATCACTCCACTCATTATAAATCTAAATGTTTTTATCAGGTGTGGGAGAAGTAATGGGTTGGGAGGGTGTCAGCTGGGAAAGCCTGCCAAGCCCCTGGCTGCCTTGGTCCATCCCCTCTTCCTCACAAGTGTCATGTTTCATGTGTAGCCAGTCTCATGCACCAGTCCTCTCCACAGCTGTCTTGCTCTTCTAGTTCATCTCACAAATCTGTTCATGATTGTGTGTGTGTCACTGGGTGTGTGTGTGTGCATCACTGCATGTGTGTTTGTGCATGTGTGTGTGCATGTGTGCACGCACGTGTGTGTGTGTGTGTGTGTGACGCTGTGTGCATGTGTGTGTAGTAATACTGTACATGTCTTTCAGGGGGCACACTCAGGTCTATGGAGGGATCATGTGGAGATGATTAACACAAGTATTAAGTATTATGAATATTTATTGGGTTATTTTCTGAAATAGACTGTGAAATTGAACACGTGAAACTTTTTTTTAAAGTGTTATTAATATTAGTTTGATTTTTATCCCAGATTTATTACATTAACAACACATATATACACATGATATTATTTATATATCTATATAACATTTACAAACATTTTTATCTGCATGCCCAAACACACTACAACACATACAATGATACATGTACATACTTTGTCATGAGAGAGAGGGAGAGAGAAAGAGAGATAAGACATTGACATAGTCAGTGCATATGCACATAAATCCCCCCCTGCACACACACACACTGATGTGTCAATGATGTGTGCAGTTATGCATTGTGCATGAACATGTGCAAGTTAAACAAAATCTGAAAAGACAGACAGGTGTTCAGACACAAATGCACATGCGTGTATGTTAATCCATCATGTTCCAGAATGGGAGGGTCTCCAGTTACCTTCATTTTTTTTAAAATTCAATTTTACTAGTTGAAGTCTTTAAACCGTTATCTGCACATTATGTGCCAAGTTGTTCAGTTCAGTTTCAGACCAGTTTTGTGGCAAAATGAAGACTGAATAGTAGTAGAATGTTCAAGACCTTGCAAATGTGATTTGCAATGGATTGATATTTTAAAAGTAAACAAAAAAACAACAACAAAAAAACAAAAAAATCTTATGTTTAGAATGATGACGGAGAGAGAAATAAATACAGACTCCAAATGAAGTATTCTGATATTTACTGCTCTGTCTCTCTGTCTCACTCTCTCTCTCTCCATGTCTCTCCCTCGATTTGTCTCAACTCAACCTCTATCTGCCTCTCTTTATACACAGTGCTTCTGGTCTTTGCCTCAGTTTCACACACTATCTCTCTCTCATTAGTGGTTTCAGTTTTACCGTTACAGTGTTTTCTCTGCGTGTGACTGGAGGGGGGGGGGGGGGAGAAGTAAGTGTTTGTATTAGTGTGTGTGTGTTAAAGAGAGAGAGCGAGCGAGCATGCGCGTTATCCCTTGCTGACTGGCCGAAACAGACAGCTCCCCCCACGGAGCAAAACGAAAGTGACCACTTTTGAACGTGAACTTGCGCAATGCCGCGAAGTTCCACCTTTTCCCTGGCTGACCTTGACCTCCAAACTCCACACTTGTGTGACATTGGCCACCTGTTGTGAAAGCCTCGCGCAAAGAGTGTGTGTGTGTGTCGCAACACTCGGCACTGTCGGCAGAATAGACTCCAAGTGAGTCCCCAGTTCCCAGTAATGTGTGCCAGAGAGAGAGAGAGAGAGAGAGAGAGAGGGGGGGGGGGGGGTCGATTACTTGCCGAATTGATTTGTCCACACAGTATTAAA
>JAAQRG010089023.1:10000-11209 GCA_011634625.1 Babylonia areolata | reverse complement strand
TCGAGCTATCCTTTGTCTGTTCAATTGTCGGATTCCCTGTCTGCCCAGTGTGTCTGCATGCCCTTCTTCACCATCTTGGGTCTGTTGTTTTGTTGAGCGCGCGCGTGTGTGTGTGTGTGTGTGTGAGTGTGTGAGTGAGTAAGTGTGTGTATCTCTGTGTGTGTGCGTCTCTCTCTGTCTCTCTGTCTCTGTCTATTTTTAGGGGTTGAAGTGAGAACACCCAATGATTTAGTATATGGAGAAACTAATAGGCACCCAATCTATATTAACTCTGCTATTAGATGCATTCGTTACTGGTTAAAGTTATTAAAAATGAATAATACTCGACTGCCAAGTAAATCTTACAATATGCAAAATGATTTAGACTTAAGAGGCAAAACAAACTGGGTATCGAATGTACGAGTGTGTTTATGTGAACTTGGTTTTGGGTATGTATGGGAATATCAAGGAGTAGGGGATGAAATTAGATTTGTGCAAATTCTTCGTCAACGATTGATAGACTGTAGGTGGCAGGAGTGGGAAAACCATATTCAAACGAGTGAAAGATTTGAAATTTATCGAAATTTTACCTCTGATCATATAGTAAAGCGATACCTTCTGTTTGATTTTAACAGACACCTCAGATTTACATTGACCAGATTTAGATTTGGAATCTCTGAAGTAAACACACACAGATATCGTCACAAAGCAACATGTCATTCTGAACAATTATGCCCACTATGCAAAGAATCAAGAGAGGATGAAGTTCACTTTGTTTTAAAATGCCCTGTGTTGACTGACTTACGAATACAATTTATTCCCCCCAAATATTATATAAATCCATGCTTGTTTCGGTTATGTTTATTAATGGCATTTAACGATGAAAACACCATACGTAGTTTTGCTATGTATCTTTATAAAGCACTGCAATTAAGAGAGACACTCATTTCTTAGATTCACTGATAGTTTGTTGTGAATGACGTTGTATTGTTTATATTACCAATTGCAATAACACATGTAAAGCTGTTATTACCCCCTATTCATATGGGGCTATGGCCTTAATTGAATAAACCATCTTGAATCTGTCTCTGTCTCTGTCTCTCTCTCTCTCTCTCTCTCATGGCTTTGGTGCTGTGTGTTTGTTTGTCCCAAGGAGTAGGAAATGAGCAGCCATTTGTTTCAGAATTTAAAGAAGGCTTATTTTGTTGTTGTTTTTTAAAAAAATTAATA
>JAAQRG010089023.1:0-7500 GCA_011634625.1 Babylonia areolata | reverse complement strand
AAGTGTGGGATGAAGGTCTATCATGATAGCAAACAGTCACCATAATTATGATCATCAACAGACAAGAACAGACACAACCAAATGCAACATAACATTCACAACAAAATAAGGATGGTCTCAGTATAGTCTTCTCTTCCCTGATGACGAAAATACCTATTTCCCTTGTAAAAGAAAATATAAATAAATGAATAAATAAATAAAATAATAAAGCGTGAGATTGCGAGAAAGCGCCGTGGGCTAACATCCGGAGAGTCTCTGAGCGCAAGGAGTTCAGTTTTGTCTTGTCTCCTCTCTACCAGGTCATGCTGCTTCCTCTCACAACATCTTTCCACTTGTACTTCCACTGTTAAGTTTGAGCTGAGCTGACTGAAAACTGCACTGAGATATTGCTGATAGCCGACAAGGATTACCCACCACAGCAAATTTTGCAGCAGACTGTCCAGGCTGATCTGAAATTGATCTTTGAGCTGTTTTCATGATGACTGACTGCGCTGTGCTGTGCTTGTCAACTGGCATCCAGCTTACAAAGGAAGGAAGCAACTGTTGTTGTTGTGTTGTTTTTTTGTTTTTTTTTGTTTGTTTGTTTTTATTGATAATAACTTTTCTTGACTGACAAGGTAACAGGTATATCTGTGTGTTCGTTCGTTCTTTTGCTTAACGTCTATCCACATTTGTGATTTTAGACGAAAATCCATCATCTCTCCCACCCCATTGTGTGTGTGTGTGTGTGTGTGTGTGTGTGTGTGTGTGTGTGTGTGTGTGTGTGTGTGTGTGTGTGTGTGTGTGTGCAATTACATCACAATATATTTCACGTTTATCAGTGTCGCAAGTATTTAGGTACGCCTTGATTAGTATATCAGACATTTCTTACGTATCTCATTCTCTCTCCCACCACACACCCCAACTGCTGACAGTTTCTGACGTGTTTGGCATGAAAGTATCCTTAAGCTCTGGTAAACCCTTTAATTAAGAGACAGTTTGGCGTTGTTCTGTTAATCAGACGCACTCCTTTGAAGTTTATAGTGATATGTATCCCCCATCTCACCTTCCCTGTAAAAACAACAACAACAACAACAACAACGACAATAACATTGTCGTAAAATAGGCTGTCCCATTAAGAAGAAAAAGGACAACTGCTGTGGGACATCACTATCCAATTTATCGTTGAGGGCATAAATAATCGGTTCCCACGACAGAGGGCTGAGCGCTCGGGGCTTTGGGGCCAGCAGAATAATGCTCCCTATCGGCTGGGAGAATACATTGTGCAGTTTTTCCACGTTGGAAGGGAGCGGGAGGGGAGGGGAGAGGGGATGAGGGGGGGGGGCGTCCTTCTCAGTATTAACGCCATGTGTGCAGCGCTCACCAGTAAGAAGGGGCAGCCACCACGTTCTGACGTGTTTTCGTGTTCCCTCTCCACCCCGCCACTATTTGATTAAATCATCGAAACTGCCTTTCCAACACTGTCATTTCCGGGCCTTATTGATTCTGCTTTGGGACGGTTTGCTGGTGACCAGAATTTCAATCACAGGGACAAACTGTGCGGATTCTGTTAATTGCTGTCGTCTGTGGTCTGTCTGTGCAGTTTGGGGAGAAAGGGGTTGAACGGAATTGCACTGACATGATCAGCTTGCACAAGACCTCATAATGTAGGTCTTCCATTATCTTTTGCTTTCTATTTTTCTCCTGTGATCGGTGCTCTGGCAACTGTGACGTATTCCGTAGTGGACCTTCGGCATGAAATGGAGAGAGGGAGACAGAGAGAGACAGCGAGAGAAAAAGAGAAAGCGGAGAGAGAGACGGAGAGACAAACGGAGAGAGAGAGAGAGAATAGCTCACAAAGAAAGAATTATTTTTCATTAGAGGAGAAATGGGGAAAAAAAGAACAATTCGTGAACTCGTATGCGTCATGCAATTCTTATTTCACAAACTCACTTCAGTATTCATGAGTCGTAATTGTTGTGTCTGTCTGTCCGTGTGTATGTCCCTCTGTACTTCTGTATGCCTGTCTGTCTGTCTGTCGTCTGCCTTCCATCTATTGGTTCTGACTATCCGTCGTTTTATTTGTCTGTTTGCACGGATATATTTCCTTCTGGGATGTCGGGTTTTTTTTTCCAAAGCAACTGGGAAATTTTGTTGACAGGCAAACGTGCCACGTGCTGTGCGCGTATGAGGTGGGGGGTGGGTGGGGGCAGAGACTCTCTTTTTGTCAGTTTTTTATGTGCCTAGAGAGTTTGGTAATGTTCATTTTGTTTGTCATTCCATGACATTGTATATTTCAATTGCAGTTAATGCAGCGACTGCTTCATCTTTTTACATCTATTTTTTCTGTATTTTCGCTGTACACTGAAAGTATCTCCAGCCCAAATGTAATCAATATGACTCCCAAATCACTACAAAAAATGTATGTTTTGATAATACTTTTTTTTTTATTATTAGACTTTGGTTTTCGTGCAAAATCTAGCAGTTTCCTTTCACAGCACTGACCAAAAAATCCCTTTGAAGTTACTGATGGCTAGCACGGACTTCCACAGCAAAGTCTGCAACAGACTGTTCAGTTGGGACGATGTATAAATGACTTTGGAAAGGTTGAAGAGCACGATTGTGAAGTCTTTCGGTGGGTGTGTCTGGATGACGGCAACTGACAGTATTGGGCAGTGTCTGGTGTGGGTTGCTTTGCTGACCAGCTGACAAATGAAGGATTCAAACCGAGCGTCCAGTCAATCGGATGAAACGAAAAACTGAGGCCCCGTGTTCAGTACGCACGGCGCACTGGCCACATACGTGTTGTCCTCTGGCAAAGTTCTAGAAAGATTCTGCAGGAATCCACTCAGATAAGTACACACACACACACACACACACACACACACACACACACACACACACACACACACACACACACATGTTTTTTGTGTGTGTTTTTTTAATTCATGTATGTATATACACATGCACTCAAGGCCTGACTAAGTGCGTTGAGTTATGCTGCTGGCCAGGCATCTGCCTAGCATAGTATATGGTGTGGCGTATTGAATTTGTCCGAAAATGTTGACGCCTCCCTGATAATCTGAAACTGAATCTGAAAGATTAGTAAATGATTTTTTTTAATGTTGCAGACCTTTGAATTGTAGACCTCTTGAAGAAATGTCACACACTAGATACATTACAAAATAACTGTGTGTCAAGCAGCATCTAAAGTACTTTTGTTTCCTTAATTATCACATCAAAGATCTCTTACCCACCCCACAGTCTATATAGTCCGACAGTTTATGGCGTTGTTTTGTTTGAACATTAACCTTTTTCTTTTTAACCTGTTTTGCCCTTACACAATGAACGATCCTATAACAGAGAGGCTGGAGCTTTTTTTTTTTCAAACACACACTCTTTTAAAAGTTTACCTCCACCCAGCCCCCCCCCCCCCCCCCCCGACCCACACCCTCCCTCCAAACAAAAATAATAATAATAATAATAACAAGAGAAGACTATCGTAAAAAAAGATTCTGTCGCTTCGAGAAGAAAAATAAAGACAACTGCTGTGGAACATCACTATCGCATTCATCGTTGAAGGCATAAATAATCGGTTCCCACGACAGCAGGCTCAGCGCCCAGGAGCTTTGGGGGGGAGGCCGCGACCGAATATATATATATATATATGTGTGTGTGTGTGTGTGTGTGTGTGTGTGTGTGTGTATTCTATATCGGCCTGGGAAAAGACATTGTGCGGTTTTTCCACGTGGGTCGGCTGGGGCCTGCCCGGAATGATGGCCGCCCTGTTCTGAGTCCGTCAATAAGAAAAGACCACCAGCGGTGTGACGTGTTTCCCCCCCCCCCCCCCCCCCCCCCCCCCCCCCCCCCCCCCCCCCACTCTCACTACCAACCACCACCACCCCTCAACCCCCCAGCCAACCTCACTGTGCCACTATTTGATTAGATCGCGCCGAAACTGCCTTAACAGCACTGCAGGGTTCTGTCATTTCCGGGCCTTATTGATTCTGCTCTGGGACGGTTTGCTGGTGAAGAGAATTCCAATCACAGGGACAAACTGTGCGGAATCTGTTAATTGCTGCCGTCTGTGCTCTGTGCAGTTTGGAAGAATGAGGGGTGGTGGGTGGAGGGCTGGGGGCGGGGGGGATAAGGGGTGTTGAACAGAACTGCAGTCTGCTAAGCAATCCGTGAAAAACCAAAGCACTGTCTTCCAGTCTTCAATCATCATTTGTTTTTCTCCGGCGGTACACTGCTGCTTCTGGCCTAGTGGTTACGCTGTCCGCCCAGAAAGGGGTTTGGGATCGAATCCCGCACTCACCAATATTTTTTCTCCTTCCACTAGACTTTGAGTGGTGGTGGTCTGGACGCTAGTCATTCGGATGAGACGATAAACCGAGGTCCCTGTGTATAGCATGCACTAATCGCACGTACAGAAGCCCACGACAACAAGAGGGTTGTCCTTGGAAAATTTCTGTAGAAAAATCCAGTTTTACACTTGCAGACAGGGGAAAAAAAACATGTTTAAAAGTATGGGTGGCGCTGCAATGTGGCGATGCTCTCCTTCATGACAGCAGCCCGAATCTGACACAGAACAATCTGTTGTGAAAAATAAAGTTTGTGGTGTCTTCCGCGCATGGTGCACCTTCGTTAGCACAACACTAACACAGACAGACAGAGACAGAGCAAGGGGGGATAGAATGAGCAAGAGACAGCGGAGAGACAAATATCCGGGGGGTCGGGGGGGGGGACAAGACAGAGAAAGAGCCATTGCAGTACACACACACACACACACACACACACACACACACACACACACACACACACACACACACACACACACACACGAGAAGAATGATCAGCAGTGATGACAAGAGAAAAGAAAAAAATCCCAGAGCGATTCGTGGAATGCTGTAATTCAAACCATTCATATTTCATGAGCTCGGCTCCAATATGGAGGGATTTGTAGATGGTGTTTCTGTCTGTCTGTCTGTCTGGGTGCACGATCATTACATTTTGGAATTTGCTTTTTGGTTCTAAGGAAATGGGAAAATTTGTTGATATGCAAGACGGGTCACGCATTTTCTGTGCGTGCGCGCGCGCTTGTGGTTTTGTATGTATGTATGTGGTTTTTTTGTTTTGTTTTGTGTGTTTGTTTGTTTGTTTGTGTGTGTGTGTGTGTGTGTGTGTGTGTGTGTGTGTGTGTGTGTGTGTGTGTTGTGTGAGAAAGGGTCGGCGTGTGGAATGAAGAAAGTGTACATTAAACAAGTAAAGTGTACCATACACAAACAGATGCGCAGCAATAAGATGATTTCACCGATAAAAGTAATATCCCCTTTATTTCCGTTTATCTTATTATTTTTCTAATATAAATAGATAACCACCCACCCACCCACCCACCCACCGTGCAGGGATGGATGGGAGAAACCAGGCCTGAGAGCCGATAATTGGAAGCAGGAAACCCCGCCAGTTTCAATAACACTGTGAAATTAGCGATCTGTTGTCCAGAGGAAAGAGACACCCCACCCCCTACCCCCATCATCCCCCTCCAAACTGATGTTTTATTTTGTGAGGGTTTTTTCTTTCCCCCCCACTTAGCTGAAATTTGATTGAAATGATCGAGTCGCCCTGGTCCCTCTCCTCTGCGGGTTATGTAAATGCCGGGCTGTGTTTAATCCATAGCTCTCGGGATGTCGGGTTAGAGCTCAGCTGGCAGAGCACCCAGCTCACGTTCCAAAGATTGTGGGTTCGAATTTCCGGACAACCAGCATTAAATTTGGCATTTCGCTGCTGCCCATCTGAATGTGTTGTTGGGTTCTGGAAGCGTGGAGGGGGAGGGGGCGGAGGTGTTGGGTCGGGGTGTCAGTAAGGTGTCTGATAGCTCTTGTTGGATTGTTATCCTTTTCGGTTGTAACATCAGCTGAGAGGAGTGTGGACGTTAAACCTGGATGTAATCAACTAAACTAGATCCATCGCTCACTGGGTGAAAAAGCCCTGCTGGCATTCCAAATAGTTTGATTGTTTTGTTCTGTTTTTTACTCTGTGTATTATGTTGTTGTTTTTGCTTTTTTATATGTTTTGTCTTTCGCCCAGCAAGAAAAAATACAAACTTGGCATCTACAGCTTCCTTCCTGGTGTGTGTTTTCGTCCTGATGACGTCAGCGTGGCGTTAGACAGGTTTTCCTCACACCCTCCCCTCCAGACCCTGCACAGTTTTACCTGAAGGGCGTCAACTCTGCTCCACCTTCCCCTCTTCCCTGCGATAGTTATCCCCCTTGTCCAAAATTGACCTAAAGTGGACGTGAACGTTGAACCCGAATGAAATCATGTGACGAAATCCAGTTATGTGCGGCCACACACGATGTCACTGGGCCCTTTTATTTACTGTTATTGTTGATAGTACTACTACTACTACGACTACTAATACTACTACTACTAGTGCCACCAGTTTACAGTTGTGCCAACAGCAAAGTGAATGCTGTATTATCAATGGTTTATCTATTGCAGTAGGAAATCATTCAAAGCTTAGTCTTTTGTGAAGGATTGTGACTCTTAAACTAGGAGGCAAAATTGAACTGGCTCTTAGTGCTGCAGCCTTGGGGGCCAACTAGTTGGCCTTTGGGAACCATCCCAACGCCGACTGTCCTAAAACCCTCTTGGCCGAGAGAGTGGGGATGTAACCTGGGCAAGACACCATTATGATCAGATTCTAGCACAGATAGTTGGGACAGCAGTTGCCTCCTCTGCTGTTCTGGTCATAGTCGGACATGACTGACTATCATACATCCTAGTACCACTACCACCACCACCACCACCACTACTACTACTAATACTACTGCTGCTGCTGCTGCCGCTGCTTTTTCTTTTTTCACCCCCACAATCGACTTTAACTGGGGTGGGGGGGGTTCTCCGGAATGTCCATAACCTGGTTTGTACTCACACCTCTGCCCATTTGTACCTTTCTTTGCTGAATGATACTGATGATTTCTCTTTGGTCTTGACTTTACCTCCACTGTCATCGTGTCCACTGACCACAGTCCCTGGAGAATGACCTGTATGTGTTCAGAAATGCTGGACACTGTTTATCAAAGTGAGTCTTACTTCGCAACTCGCAGCCTTTCTCCAGTTGACATTTCAAGGTCATTGTGTCCATGTGTCAGATTTGTAGACACAGTTGTCTTTTTTGTCTTTTTTTTATTGTCGCATCAGTGAAGCTATCTTTTTTCCATTGTCTATTAAGATTGTCTTTCTGTCTATTTAGCTAATAGATTATGAACCCAAACTATTGTCTCTCGTCATTCTTGTGTGACTTTGAAAGACATTATGTGAGTAAAGTGCACAGGGGAAGAAAGACGACATGGACACAAGCAGAGAGGCGGACAAAAAAAAGACCGCGTGCGCGGTGTGTGTGTGTGTGTGTGTGTGTCTGTCTGTCTGTCTGTCTGTCTGTCTGTCTGTCTGTCTCTGTGTATATATATATATATATATATATATATGTGTGTGTGTGTGTGTGTGTGTGTGTGT
>JAAQRG010089018.1:0-11239 GCA_011634625.1 Babylonia areolata | reverse complement strand
AAGAAAAGGTATCATCCCATTTGGCCCCGCATCTTGGCCAATAAATATACGGCAGACATGCATGACGCCGGTGTTTTGCAAATCAGACGGGGCTGCATCACACACAACGGCACCCCTGATCAGGTCAGGTGGTCAGTGATAACACGCCAGGCGGCAAAAGACAAACAGGATCTGCCAGCATGTTCCGTCAATGTGTGTATAACTTATATACTTTGTATGATCTCTGACTTCGACGCACTATGAGAATGTCTGCGGACTGGATCAGAACTGATGAATGAATGATGGCTCTGACAAAGGGGATAGTGGCAGAACAGTCCGTGCGCACGTGTGTGTGTGTGTGTGTGTGTGTGTGTGTGTCTGTGTGTCTGTGTGTCTGTGTGTGCGAGAGACAGAGAGAGAGAGAGAGAGAGCACTGATGTATAACTGTACATATATTGGTGCTGCATGCTAGCAACCATTGCCAAGCACGCATGCACGCACGCACAAATGCATACATACACACTACCACACACACACACACACATGCACAAACATACACATAAGCGCACACGCGCACACACACTCACACACACACACACACACACGTACACACGCTCACACACCACCTCACCCACTCACTCACTCACACAAGCCAGAGAAACACAAAGAAAATTAACAGAATATAAGAATCCCATTCGGCCCAGCATCTCGGTAAAGCAAACCGCAAAGGTGCCGTGTTTTGCAAATCAGACCGGTTTGTATCACTCAACGGGGCCTAGATCAGATCAGACGTCTATCTAAACACACCAGTCGGCGATGATAAACATGCACCACTGCATATATATTCCTCCCCTTGGATGTCTGTGCAACTTACTTGGGCTTCGACGCGTGAGGATATGTCTGACTGGGCCAGACTGAGTGATGGCTGGAAGAACAGAGAAGGCAGAACAGCCCGCGTGTTACCAGTACGCTGTTGTATAGCTTTACACACATGCATTCACGCACACACACACACACACTGAATAAAATATTATTCAAAATGTCTGACTGATCCACTATAATAGTAAATTCCAAGAACAAATAAACTGGAAACAACAACACGCACCCATATAATATATGTATACATGGGCTTGTACGTGTGTCCCCCCCACCTGTCCCCCCCCCACACACACACACACGCACACACACGCACACACACACACTTTCACCTCTCACACTCTGTTGCCACCCCTTTCTTCCCTCAAATTTTCTTCCTTCCTGCCGCTGTGTTATTTGGGTTTTCCTGTGTGTTTCTTTTTTCTGCCCCTACTTTCTGACAAGAGGAACGGTGCGGTGGGCCATCGATACACAGAAACAGTCAATGGAGGTAATGTTTACAAGAAAATAGAACAGAAGACAGAGTAAGCAAAGACTGCATTCCCGCCTCAGGAGTAAAAAAAAAAAATTAAAAAAATCAAAAAAAAATCTGCATACGCACGTGCTTCACGCAATCTTGCCACTTGTTACTGTGTCTTGTTACTGAAGTAAGATATATCAGCTACACATGGTTGGTAATCCACTCGTGTCCGTTTTGGAAACTGCTATATTACAATGACAATGATGGCAGATATAAAGTATACGGCAAATCATTGATGACAATTATGTTTTGGTTTTGGTACCAGGAACAAAAAGATGGGGGGGGTTCACTGAAAATTCGCTTTTAAAAATATTTCAAAATGAAAATGATACAGCAATACGTAATAAAAAAATCAGTGTACTTCGTTCATTTTACGCTTATAGTTGACTTCATCAAGTTTTTGCACCTTATACATATTATTATTAGTAGTAGTAATTCTCTTTTTTTATGTATTTTTCTTCTTTTTTTTCTCAAGGCCTGACTAAGCGCATTGGGTTATGCTGCTGGTCAGGCATGTGCTTGGCAGATGTGGTGTCGTGTATATGAATTTGTCAGAACGCAGTGACGCCTCCTTGAGCTACTGAAACTGAAATTGAAACTGTCTGTCTGTCTTTGTTGCTTGATTGTCCAGCCACTTTTTCAGCCACTGATTTGTGTTTGTACTTTTTGTTAATGTTAAGTTCGGACACACACACACACACACTCATGCACGCACGCACGCACACACGCTTGCACGCACACCCATGCACGCGCACACACACACACACACACACACACACACACACACACAGACACACACACACACACACACACACAGACACACACGCACGCACACACACACACACACACACACATGTTCAGTTTCTTTGCTGTCATTAACCCTGTATTGTCTGTTTTGCCATCAACACATCTGTTGTTTGTTGCAGCCATCAAGACCTACTTCATCACTGGAATCAAACCCGGTGCTATTGACGCCGATGGCCCAGCTGCTAACTCTCTCATCATCTCCTTGGACATTCCAGAGACGGTAAGATTGTAAATGTTACCATGTCATGAAGAGTTTGGCTTATAAGGCCCTTTGCATACTGTTCTTCTCATTGGTTAGAAGGTTGTCCACCCATAACACATTGTTGTTGTCCATCCATAACACCTGGAGTCCCTGTCTGGTCTGCATGAGTTCCTTACTCACTATGGAGTCCCTGTTTGGTCTGCATGAGTTCCTTACTCACTATGGGGTCCCTGTCTGGTCTGTATGAGTTCCTTACTCACTATGGAGTCCCTGTCTGGTCTGTATGAGTTCCTTACTCACTATGGGGTCCCTGTCTGGTCTGTATGAGTTCCTTACTCACTTGCTCCTCATAATGCCCAGTGGCAGTCTGAGATCTTCAGTGCTGCCTATCTTGTGCTGTCTCAGAGAGCTTTCCCTTGGTACAGCCATTCATCTTCAGTTCTTTTCCAACTGTTCTTTGCTATGTGTCCCAAGGTCTTCCTCGCTGTCTGCTTCCTTCTGGTGTCCAGTGAAGAGCGTGCCGGCGCTCAAAGGATGTTTTCCATAACAGGGCCATCTTTATCACTTGATCTCAGTGGTAATCTTGGCTGGAGGTATTCTGGTGTTCATTTTTTTAATTTAAGACAGTGTTTGGGGAAAACGTTTTTAGTAATCTAAGTATAGCAACGGTTGTGGAATGTCTCAAGCTTATGGCTGATTCTCTAGGTGCCGGTGTCAGTCTTCCAGATGTTCCTGAGTGATACAAAAGTCTGCCTGGCCTTGGACATATTGATTTTTGCTGTCACCTTAATTAAAGGGCTGAAAAATGACTGCTGTTCACTGTGGAACTGACTGCCAAAGGTGAACACAGAGACATGAGAGACACATGTCACAGACACATGTCACAGACATGTCACACAGAGACATATCAGACACATCACACACACACACACACACACACACACACACACACACACACACACACACACCCCTATCACAGGCACATGACAGACACATGACAGACACATGTCACATGCACATATCACAAACACTTGTCACAGACACATGACACAGACACATGTCATAGACACATGACACAGACACATGTCACAGACACATGACAGACGCGTGACACAGACACATGTCACAGACATGTCACATACACATGACAGACGCATGACACAGACACATGTCACAGACATGCCACAAGCATATGACAAACACATCTCACAGACACAGACATATGTCACAGACACATGACAGACACATGTCAGACACATGACAGACACATGTCACAGACACATGTCACAGATATACCACCAGTGAGTACTTTGAGCACCGGTTTCCCTGTTTTTATGAGTTTATGTTTTTATTATTCCCATTATTTCTTGAGTCATAGAGAAACAATGAAACATGACAATAAAGAATGACAGCCACAGAGGAAGAGTGAAAATATTTTAAACAATAGAAACAAAAGGGGAGATAACAGAAATGAAAAATAATAATAAGAGGTCAAAGGTAATCATCAGTCTGATACAATGAGAATAACGAAAGCAATATTCTGTAGACAAATGCGCAGGTCACAACTTAAAATTTCAAGAATTGTGAGTGAAGTGACATGTTAGGCCAGAATTCTTGAGTAGCCTGCCAGTCAAATGGAAATAACTGATTTGTACTTTGCATTTGAATAGTATTACTTCCCATGTAAAGCTTTGAAAATCTACTTCCCATTAACAGTTGTTGTTTGTGGTTACATTTAGATATTATGGGTGGATACTGTTGGGGTACTTTTTCTGTTGTTCTTCTTCGTTTTTTCACCAACATGTACTTATAACTGGTAAATTAGTGACTGGTGAATATTCTGCATGTTACAAAGTATTTCTTTTTTTTTTTCTTTAAAGACCTTGATTCCAATGAGTTAATTACTCATTCCATCCAATGCCTGACCACTGCTCAGGCGCCAGTGTGTGTGTGTGTGTGTGTGTGTGTGTGTGTGTCATTTTGTGTGTGTGTGTGTGTGTGTGTGTGTGTGTGTGTGTGTGTGTGTGTGTGTGTGTGTGTGTGTGATAGAGATTGCTGTTGCTTTTAGTTTATACTTCAGGTGCTGTACAAGTAAAGGGGGACAACCTACTCAGTTTCACAAATGGTTCTGTTTTACAGTTAATTCCCTTACACTGTTGGTGCAAATCAAGACTTGGCCTGCCAAGGGAGGATACTGCAGTGTTGAAACCAAGGGACAACCATTATTATTAGTGGCACAATTTGAACTGCGAATTACTCTGATGATCAGACTGAGATTATTTCTGACCTTTGTCTATGTTTTGACTCTGATGATGAGACTGAGATGATTTCTGATCTTTGTCTATGTTTTGAATCTGATAATCAGACTGAGATGATTTCTGATCTTTGTCTATGTTTTACTCTGATAATCAGACTGAGATGATTTCTGACCTTTGTGTTTGTGGGTTGCTTTTGTTTCCTCTCTTATAAAAAGTTAGCAGTATATAAATGTACATTCATCATATATGAATTTTGACATTATCTGTCTGTCTGTCTGTCTGTCTGTCTGTCTGTCTGTCTGTCTGTCTCTCTCTCTCTCTCTCTCTCTCTCTCTCTCTCTCTCTCTCTGTCAGCTGGCTATAATAATGCATTTTGTATGTTGATAGTGTCCACTGTCTCATTTTTCAACTTTCCCTTTAATGCTGCCCTCTTTTTTTCTTCTTTTTTTTTCTTTTTTTTTTTTCTTTCTTTCTTTTTTTCATAGCAGATGTGGTGTAGCATGTATGGATCAGTCCGCATGTTTTAAACAACCTTGAAACTGAAACTGAAAAACTGGAACCATTCACTGGCTGATCCACAGCTATTTCATCACTTTTTTCAATTTGACAAAGTTTGACACGTCAACATCCAGTCTGTGGAAACTCATAAAGACACGTCAACATCCAGACTGTGGAATTTGACAAAGTTTGACACATCAACATCCAGTCTGTGGAATTTGACAAAGTTTGACACATCAACATCCAGACTGTGGAATTTGACAAAGTTTGACACATCAACATCCAGTCTGTGGAATTTGACAAAGTTTGACACATCAACATCCAGTCTGTGGAATTTAACAAAGTTTGACACATCAACATCCAGTATGTGGAAACTCATAAAGACACATCAACATCCAGTCTGTGGAAAGTCATAAAGACATGTCAACATCCAGTCTGTGGAAACTCATAGACATGTCAACATCCAGTGTGTGGAACTTGACAAAGTTTGCCACGTCAACATCCAGTGTGTGGAAACTCATAAAGACACGTCAACATCCAGTCTGTGGAATTTGACAAAGTTTGACACGTCAACATCCAATCTGTGGAAACTCATAAAGACACGTCAACATCCAGTCTGTGGAAACTCATAAAGACATGTCAACATCCAATCTGTGGAAACTCATAAAGACATGTCAACATCCAGTCTGTGGAAACTCATAAAGACACATCAACATCCAGTCTGTGGAATTTGACAAAGTTTGACACGTCAACATCCAATCTGTGGAAACTCATAAAGACACGTCAACATCCAGTCTGTGGAAACTCATAAAGACATGTCAACATCCAATCTGTGGAAACTCATAAAGACATGTCAACATCCAGTCTGTGGAAACTCATAAAGACACATCAACATCCAGTCTGTGGAATTTGACAAAGTTTGACACGTCAACATCCAATCTGTGGAAACTCATAAAGACACGTCAACATCCAGTCTGTGGAAACTCATAAAGACATGTCAACATCCAATCTGTGGAAACTCATAAAGACATGTCAACATCCAGTCTGTGGAAACTCATAAAGACACATCAACATCCAGTCTGTGGAATTTGACAAAGTTTGACACGTCAACATCCAATCTGTGGAAACTCATAAAGACACGTCAACATCCAGTCTGTGGAAACTCATCAAGACATGTCAACATCCAGTCTGTGGAATTTGACAAAGTTTGACACGTCAACATCCAGTGTGTGGAAACTCATAAAGACATGTCAACATCCATTCTGTGGAAACTCATAAAGACATGTCAACATCCAGTCTGTGGAAACTTATAAAGACATGTCAACATCCAGTCTGTGGAAACTCATAAAGACATGTCAACATCCAGTCTGTGGAAACTCATAGACATGTCAACATCCAGTGTGTGGAAACTCATAAAGACGCGTCAAAATCCAGTGTGTGGAAACTCATAAAGACATGTCAACATCCAATCTGTAGAAACTCATAAAGACATGTCAACATCCAGTGTGTGGAAACTCATAAAAACACATCAACATCCGGTCTGTGGAAACTCATAAAGACATGTCAACATCCAGTCTGTGGAACTTCATAAAGACACTTAATGCGGATCTTAAGTTTTTATTTTAACAGAGTTTGACACCAACATCCAGTCATAAAGACACTGCAGTGCTTTTCTCAGAAAGACACTTGCTGCAGAACTGTAGTCAGAAAGACACTTGCTACAGAACTATAGTCAGAAAGACACTTGCTGCAGAACTGTAGTCAAAAAGACACTTGCTACAGAACTATAGTCAGAAAAACACTTGCTGCAGAACTGTAGTCAGAAAGACACTTGCTACAGAACTGTTGTCAGAAAGACACTTGCTACAGAACTGTTGTCAGAAAAACACTTGCTGCAGAACTGTAGTCAGAAAGACACTTGCTACAGAACTGTTGTCAGAAAGACACTTGCTGCAGAACTGTAGTCAGAAAGACACTTGCTACAGAACTATAGTCATAAAGACACTTGCTGTGGAACTGTAGTCAGAAAGACACTAGTCATAAAGACACTTGCTACAGAACTGTAGTCAGTAAGACACTTCTTGCAGAATTATAGTCATAAAGACACTTGTTTGCTGCAGAACTGTAGTCATAAAGACACTTGCTACAGAACTATAGTCATAAAGACACTTGCTACAGAACTGTAGATAGAAAGACACTAGTCATAAAGACACTTGCTACAGAACTGTAGTCAGTAAGACACTTGCTACAGAACTGTAGTCAGAAAGAACTGTTGTCAGAAAGACACTTGCTACAGAACTGTAGTCATAAAGACACTTGCTACAGAACTATTGTCAGAAAGACACTTGCTACAGAACTGTAGTCATAAAGACACTTGCTACAGAACTATTGTCAGAAAGACACTTGCTGCAGAACTGTAGTCAGAAAGACACTTGCTACAGAACTGTACTCAGAAAGAACTGTAGTCAGAAAGACACTTGCTACAGAACTGTAATCATAAAGACACTTGCTACAGAACTATAGTCATAAAGACACTTGCTACAGAACTATAGTCATAAAGACACTTGCTACAGAACTATAGTCAGAATGACACTTGCTGCAGAACTGTAGTCAGAAAGACACTTGCTACAGAACTATAGTCAGAAGGACACTTGCTGTGGAACTGTAGTCAGAAAGACATTTGCTGCAGAACTATAGTCATAAAGATACTTGCTCTAGAACTATAGTCATAAACACTTGCTACAGAACTATAGTCATAAAAACACTAGACATGAAGACACTTGCTACAGAACTATAGCGCTGCAGAACTATTCACAGAAAGACACTTGCTACAGAAGTGTAGTCAGAAAGACACTTGCTACAGAAGTGTAGTCAGAAAGACACTTGCTGCAAAACTGTAGTCAGAAAGACACTTGCTACAGAACTATAGTCTGCTCTGTGCTAAGACTGGTACAAAGTGATGCTATCAGCACTAAGTTTGCTTTGTCTGAAGACTGTTCCTAAGTGTTGTTAACAGTGCTAAGTCTTCTTAGTGTTAAGAATTGTTCTAGATCAAATCAATGGACCAAATCAATTTATCCACATGGAAATTAACTATGGAATTAGTGCAGGCTTAGCAAAATTCTTAACACTAAGCGAATTTAGCGCTGCTACACTAGCTCATACAACCTAGCACTGGTTCTAAAGTGAATCATTACTTCTCCACTCTACAGGCAGAAGAGCCAGAAGAGGAGACAAGCGGGAATGGTGCTGCCTCAGTGGACCCTGCACAGCAAGAGGTATGTACATGGACAGAGTTTCCATCCTTCATCAAGTTCAACCCATTCAAAGAATCAGAATCCGAAACAAAAAGTACAACCAGGAGTGAGTAAAGAGCTCTACAATGTTCGGTTGGAACACTATAACCATAGTGTTACATCATTGATACTAAACAAAAAAAAAAGAAAAATACTGTAGCCAGTGTAAAATCATTGATAATAAGTCATGATAACACACAAAAAAAGAAGAAAAAACAAACACTATAACCAGTGTTAAGTCATATTCATCAAAAAAAACTAAACAAAACTGAATTGTGTTGACACACAAAAAAAGAGGAGGAAAACAAGTTATCATGGATGCAGAATACATGGTTTTGAGCAGATTTAAAACTGCACTATACATTGAAGTATGATCTGTTTATTTAGTAGTAAACTAAATGGTTTGGAATACCACTGGTCAAAAAAAGTGTGAAAGTGAAGAGGAACATGGTAGCCTACAAGTCAGGGTTTAAAGAAAGAAAAAAAAAAGCCACACACAAAAAAGCCCACTTCCAGGTACAAGGGAATATGGGAGTGACAGCCCTTTAACACAGAAGATGGATGACCAAACAGATATATATGGGATCTTAGAGTAGCTGAAATGCTTTCACAACACAACATCTGTTAGATGAAGAATATAGCTTAACTGCTTTCAGGACTTAACCTCAGTTAAATGAAGAATATAGATGTGTGACAGGAATAGCTGTAATTTAACTGCTTACAGGACTTAACCTCAGTTAAATGAAGAATATAGATGTGTAACAGGAATAGCTGTAGTTTCACTGCTTACAGGACTTAACCTCAGTTAAATGAAGAATATAGATGTGTAACAGGAATAGCTGTAGTTTCACTGCTTACAGGACTTAACCTCAGTTAAATGAAGAATATAGATGTGTGACAGGAATAGCTGTAGTTTAACTGCTTACAGGACTTAACCTCAGTTAAATGAAGAATATAGATGTGTAACAGAAATATCTGTAGTTTCACTGCTTACAGGACTTAACCTCAGTTAAATGAAGAATATAGATGTGTAACAGAAATATCTGTAGTTTCACTGCTTACAGGATTCGACCTCTGTCAGATAAAGAACATAGATGTGTAACAGGGATGAGATATTTATTCCATCTTTCATCCCTGAAACCATTTCAAGAACACAGCATGATCAGGACAGTAGGAAAACAACCTGATCAGAACAGAGAGAAATGCATATCTGTAATGTGAAGGTTGTAAAAGTGGTGGACAATGAGGTAAAGCCAAGTGCACATAGAGCTGAAAACACTGAGTCCAAACATCATCAAAATGTGCACTCCAAAATTCTCCTGTTTGGAAACAAAACACTGTCTAAACCACAATGATCCATGCTATGCGCCAGAGGAGACGTGATGGTTTTATTTCAATAAATCATCAGTCATGTCTGTTGTTTCTAAACGGACATGATTTATAGGAATTACATCTTTTGTTTCTTTCTCTTTTTTTTGGCCAGTGATACAGTAAGCATTTCAGACTGTCTTTCTTTTCCAGATTTACTCCCACCTGAGGAGTGAGAACTACTGATTTATAACTTGATTGATGTGTGTGTGTGTTTGTGTGTGTGTGTGTGTGTGCAACACCCATATCATTATCATCATTATCAATATCATCATCACCAGGGCCATCATCATCATTGTTTGTGATGATAGAAAACTTTTTTTTTTTGTTTAATTCAGTATGGGTTGTTGGCATTTTCAGGGTAGCCTCATTAAATTCAACATCAAAAATATTTCAGTGTGTTGTGGAATTGACCATCATTCTTCTCCTTTTTTTTAGAAATCATTTTTATTATTATTGTTATCGTTCTTCATGTTGTTGTTGTTAGTATTATTGTTTTTGTTGTTGTTATTATTATGTTTATTATCATCATTTTGTCATTGATAATTCTCTCCCTTTTTCTGTGTTAGAACTCGGTGAATGGCATGTCACGAGCCACATTGTTGCCAGGGAAACGGAGCAGCAGTTGTTTGGAGGGTACAGAAAACGACAGGCTGGACGACAAAGGTTTGTATGTGTTGGTAGTCACTACAAACCTGCTGTGCTTTTGACTGAAGTAGCTTCGGATTTCAAGGATATCTTTTTAATTCAGCAGAGGATTGTCTTGTGTGGCTTTATGAATTCTTAGTTATTCTTGTTAATGATGATTGCAGTGCTGACCTGACAGTCTGAGTGCTGACTGCTGATTTAGTTTCTCACTGTGTGTTCTGTTTGCATCATGTTCCTTTTTTTTTCTTTTCTTTTTTCATCTTTTTTTCCCTCCTGTTTGCGCATCTGTTCTCTTGTTACAAATTTGCAGATGCTCTTGATCTTTTATTCTTCATCTGTGGAGAAAAAAATAAGAAAATTATCAGAATGTAACTTTTTATCCCATTTTTTTTCCTGTTCCTTCCTCTTTTTTTCTTACTGTCTTTTTTTTTTTCTCTTAATAAATGATAATGAGAATTTAAAAAGAAATGGTCAACAGTTATGTTTACCAACTTGTTGACCTTTGTTGCTCTTTCCATCAACATCTAATGTTGTTTGTTGTTGAAATGATATTTTGAACTTTGTACTTGAAAAAAAGAATGAGTGCATGAATAACTGACTAAATGGAAGAAAGAAAGAAAGAAAGAATAGAAAGAAAGAAAAAGACACAGAAATTTCATGTATTTTTGTTCCTTTCCTTGGTTTTCAGTTGATGCGGCTGGAAAATATAATCTAAATGTATGGCAATTCTACAAACAAAAACAAACAAACAAACAAACAAACAAACAAACAAAATATATATATATAT
>JAAQRG010089002.1:2500-11174 GCA_011634625.1 Babylonia areolata | reverse complement strand
ACCACCATTGTACTGTACTGCACTGTCCCGCACTGTACTGTACTGTACTGTCCTGTCCTGTACTGTATCATATCTTATTGCATTGTATTGCATCGCATCGTAACATCAAAATGTATCTTTTCACATCGCATCATAATATCAAAATGCATCATGCTGCAATGTATTGTACCTCCATCTGCTCTTCGCACGTCAGATCCTGAAACTGGACGCCAGCTCTCCTGGTGGGGACCAGAGTTTTGTACCCAACAGCATCCTCTGTTCCATTCAGCACTCTTCCAGTGGTTCCAAACAAAGCCGTGCTGGTGAAGCTGAAGCTATCGTTCACAGGGGTTGTGGTGATGATGGTGGAGGAGGGGGAGGAAGGGTCGAGGAGGGAGGGAACAGTGGTAGCGGTGGCATTTGTGGGCAGGTCTAAAGTGGCAGCTGGGCACAGGGTGGAGAAATAGCCGTTGTCCTTGTACACGTAGACCAAGGAGTGCCAACCAAATATCACACCTGGGACACACACACACACACACAAACTTTTTGTACATCACTGTGGAAAGTGCTGTATTAATCCTAGTAAGCTGTCCTCTGGTTCATCACTGTAGAAAGAACTGCGTCAATCATAGTAAGCTGTCTTCTGGTTCATCACTGTGGAAAGTACTGTATTAATCCTAGTAAGCTGTCCTCTGGTTCATCACTGTAGAAAGAACTGTATCAATCCTAGTAAGCTGTCCTCTGGTTCATCACTGTAGAAAGAACTGTATCAATCCTAGTAAGCTGTCCTCTGGTTCATCACTGTAGAAAGAACTGCGTTAATCATAGTAAGCTGTCTTCTGGTTCATCACTGTGGAAAGTACTGTATTAATCCTAGTAAGCTGTCCTCTGGTTCATCACTGTAGAAAGAACTGTATCAATCCTAGTAAGCTGTCCTCTGGTTCATCACTGTAGAAAGAACTGTATCAATCCTAGTAAGCTGTCCTCTGGTTCATCACTGTAGAAAGAACTGCGTTAATCATAGTAAGCTGTCTTCTGGTTCATCACTGTGGAAAGTACTGTATTAATCCTAGTAAGCTGTCCTCTGGTTCATCACTGTAGAAAGAACTGTATCAATCCTAGTAAGCTGTCCTCTGGTTCATCACTGTAGAAAGAACTGTATCAATCCTAGTAAGCTGTCCTCTGGTTCATCACTGTAGAAAGAACTGCGTTAATCATAGTAAGCTGTCTTCTGGTTCATCACTGTGGAAAGTACTGTATTAATCCTAGTAAGCTGTCCTCTGGTTCATCACTGTAGAAAGAACTGTATCAATCCTAGTAAGCTGTCCTCTGGTTCATCACTGTAGAAAGAACTGTATCAATCCTAGTAAGCTGTCCTCTGGTTCATCACTGTAGAAAGAACTGCGTTAATCATAGTAAGCTGTCTTCTGGTTCATCACTGTGGAAAGTACTGTATTAATCCTAGTAAGCTGTCCTCTGGTTCATCACTGTAGAAAGAACTGTATCAATCCTAGTAAGCTGTCCTCTGGTTCATCACTATGGAAAGTACTGTATTAATCCTAATGAGCCATCCTCTGGTTCATCATTGTGGAAAGTGCTGTACTAATCCTAATAGGCCGTCCTCTGATCCATCACTAAGGAAAGTACTGTACTAATCCTAAGACCCCATCCTCTGATTCATTGCTGTAGAAAGGGCTGTAGTAAATCTTTATAAGCCGTCCTCTAGTTCATCAGTGTGGAAAGTACCATACTAATCCTAACAACTAAACAAGCCATCCTCTGGTTCCTCTGTCCACTTTACCCTGCAGTGGTGGCATACAAAAGGATTGGTTTGACAGTGATGATTATAATTAAGTGCCAGAAATATGCAAAATGACACAGCAAAAAGGGATAAACATACACAAATGGCATAACCCAGAAGGGGGAATTTTTTCTTCTCTTTTTTATTTTAATCTATTCCTGGTTACTTACTTTTTCGTCCCTTGAAATGAAGGTTTAATTTTCACAAATCTTCCTTTTATCACCATGTCAGATAAACCATGTAATATATATCCTGTGCTCACTGATCATCTGCCTTAACAGTAATAGTAATGGTGTTTATATAGCACTGAATCTTGTGCAGAGACAAATCAAAGCGCTTACATTCACACACATGCATAACTCTAAAACTGGAGAAACTGAAGATAAGGAAGAGGCAGGGAAGGGAGGCTATGTTGGGAAGAGGTGGGTTTTAAGGCCAGACTTGAAAGAGTTGAGTGCGGAGACTTAACAAAGTGAAAGAGGAAGTTCATTCCAATTGCAAGGTCCAGAGACAGAGAAAGAACGGCAGCCAACAGTCGAGTGTTTGAATCTGGGTATACGTAAACAGAGTGGATATGAGGCCAATCGCAGTGAGCGAGATGGAGTGTAGAGGTGAAGACAGCCACAGAGATAGGAAGGGGCAGATTTGTGCATACATTTATAACATAGAGTGCTGATCTACTTTATTCTGTGTGAGACAGTGAGCCAGTGGAGATGTTGCAAAAGAGGGGTGATGTGCTCAGATCTTTTCTTTCTGAGGACGAGTCAGGCAGCAGAGTTTTGTATACGCTAAAGGGACTGAATAGATGAAGCAGGCAAACCAGACAATAGAGAGTTACAGTAGTCAAGGTGAGAGAGAATGAGAGAAACGATAAGTCTAGATGTTGCATCAATGGATAGATATTTCCAGATGGAACTGATGTGCCGCAATTGACAGCAGCAGGATTGACATGTCTGACTGATAAGTTTTTGCATGGACAGTGTGTTGTCAAGGACAACACCGAGGTTCCTGACTGCACTGGAAAGAGGGATGGATGTACTGCCGAGAGCGTTTAGTTCCTATGATCACTGCTTCAGTTTTGCTGCGTTCATCTGTAACTTATTTAGAGTCATCCAGTTTTGAATGTCCAGGAAGCAGTTGGATGTTTCTTGCAAGAGTGACGACAGTTTTTCGGGGGTATCACTCTTCTGGAGTTGAGTGTCATCAGCATAAGAATGATGACTGACATTATGGCAGTTGATAATTTCAGAGGAGCAGTGTACAGTGTGAAGAGCACTGGGCCTAAAACAGATCCCTGTGGGACTCCATGTTCGATTTTAACCGGTTCAGACCGGAAATTATCAACAATGACAGACTGGAATCGATCAGTGAGATAAGATTTGAACCAGTTTAGAACAGTGCCGTTGATACCAAATGTAAAATGAAGACGGGAAAGAAGGACTGAATGGTCTATCACGTCAAAGGTGGCTGACAAGTTGAGAAGAGTGAGAAGGGAGATCTGTCCAAAGTCGGATGCTAGCAGTAGGTTATTCAGGATGTGGAGGAGAGTGGTTTCGGTACCGTGGTCAGCACGATAGGCAGACTGAGGCTGACTTGCCTCATACACACATCCATACATACAATTTTCCAACAAAAAATACAACTTTATTTTTTAAAGGGTATTCTCAGCTTGAAAAACATATGTGTAAACATATTCACTGATTCCTTCTCCTCCCCCCCCCAGCCCCCCCAACACACACACATATACACACCCATTCCCCACCTCCGTCAAGTGATTCACAATAAATGCACATTTGAGTTGAATGCACACCATTACACACTGCAAAGCAATCTGTGTTTAGAAAAAGTCACAGTGCCAAATACTATAGGGAAAAAGATCATGCTTCCTATGATAAACAGCCAGTGTTTTCAAATTCATTCTTTTTTTTCTTTTTCTTTTTTTTGTTATCTGGGTCACAACAGATAAGGAATATTGGGATGTTTCTGGCACCATAATTAATCACTGGTCTACATGAGTACAGTGTCTGTGGCTGACCGTCATCTACTAATCTTTTTTTTTTTTTTTTTTGCTGCCCCATCATCTGAATGGTTTCAGAGTCATTACTCCCCCATTGCTCATTATGAATCCATCATACACAGCGAAACCCTTGTTCATATGTCGCAGCCTCGGTGCCGGCAGTCCACAAGGAATTTCTGACGTTAGGTTATGAGGAGGCTACACACCAGAGGAGACCCTGCACTGCTGCTGAGGCACATTGCTGTTTGTTTACTTTAACATGGTATAGCCTCTGTAATCAACAAACATCATAAACCAAACTGTTTTCCATACAATGACTGTCACGGCTCGTGATGGTTGCTATGTATGTGTTCATGTGCAACTCTTCTTTTCTATCCCTTCTCCCCCTTTCTCTCCCCCCCTCCTCTCTCTCTCCCTTCTTCCCCCTCTTTCCATCCCTCTCCTTCACCTCCCTCTCTCTCCGTCATGCTTTTACACGTACATATCTGAAGATATGTGTGTGTCATGTCCCTTCTCCTGAACGTTTTTTGAACTCTGAGCGAGTTCAGAAGTCTATCTGGTGGGGAGAGAAAGATTTCCCAGGGCTTTTGATGCCAAGCTCTGTCAAGAGACGGATCAACGTTCCAGCGTGGGAGCTGTTGGGTGTCGTCTAACAGAAGTAGTGGGGTGTGTTCGTTGTTACTCCCTTCTTTCTGTGTGTGTGGGTCTGTGTTTCACCCTGGACCAGCAGTGTGCCTGTTTACCTGGTGACAGGTTTTCCTGTGTTTCCCTCCCTTCTGTGCCACTGCCTTCGACGGGTCTCCAGGACACAAGTCTGGAATGGTCCTCGTCCCCCTTCTAACGTGTCACCCCGAAACTCCCTCACTCCCGTTCCTGCTCCCACTTCCCCACTGTCCCTCTTACCCGACCAGCTTCAGCCAGCAAACTACCAGCGTTGTCCGTCCTCGGCTGTCGGCATGTGTCTGAACTCTGGAAGCATGTTTGAGCAGAACTGGCGCTGCAGTTGACTGCAAATTGTAGAATTGTGCTGTAGTTAGACAGAGGTTATTATTTTTTGTGTGTGTGAGTAATGCTTGGGTTTGTGGCGTTCATTCAGTTATGTATTTTTTGCATGATCACAGTAAAACAAGCTGAACTCTTCTGTGTCTCCATGTTTGTGTTGTCAGGACGTTAGCTAGTCTGGGAAGGGGCGGGGTTCATGGGCAACCCCTTACGGGTTGTGGCAATGACAGAACTGCATATGTGGTACTTCAAATTCTCCTCCTTTTATACATAAAAAAATCAGGTTATACAGCAACTGATGCCATGTTCACATGAAGCCAAAAATGAAATGGTATATGTGGAGAAAACAGCATCAAGAAAGACCAGCTGACATATATCTTGGTGAGTCTGAAAACCTTTGTGTTCTCTGCCGCACCATGCTCCACACACACACACACATACATACATACATACACACAAGCACACACACAGACACACACACACACTTACCCCCAAACAGTATGATTTCCAAGGAGCCCAGGAGCACAGCAAAAATGTGGATTGGCGGCACCTTACTGCACAACGCCATGACAACGACAACAATGATGCCAGACTGGAATGAATTCTTTTGTGATGGAGCTGCAGGGTCTTTGGGAGCATGCAGCCTCTACCTGTTAAACCAACCAGGTAGCAGTTTAAATTCAACAGTGTAAAAAGAGCAAGGGAGGGCAAGGGAAGGGGTGTGGGGGCGTGCATTAGACAGACAGAGAGAGAAGAAAAAAAAAGGAGTATAAACAGCAGATTGATACATGAAAGCTGGATGACAGATATGAAAAAAAAAAAAAAAAAAAAAAAAGAAGAGTTTCGGTTTCTCAAGGAGACATCACTACGTTCAGACAAATCCACACACACACACACACACACACACACACACACATATATAGACTACACCATATCTGCTAGCCAGATGCCTGACCAGCAGCATAACCCAATGCGCTCGTCAGGCCTTAAGTGCATTCACTGCATACCAATCAGAGTGGATTTTTTCTTCCACAGAATTTTGCCAGAGGTCAACACTTATGCTGCCATGGGCTCTTTTTCCATGTGCTGAGTGTGTGCTGCATAACAGAGCTCAGTTAATCATCTCATCAGAACGTTTGACAAAAGGCTCAGTTTGATTTTCCAGTCAAACTTGGGATAAAGGGAGAGACTGGGAATCTAACTGAGACCTTCACTGTACTGGCAGGTACAGTTTTGCCACCCAATAACACACACTAAGCACAAAGGCCGTGTTGAAAGAAAGATAAAGACAGACAGAAACAGACACACCAGTAGTCAGACAGACTGAAAGAAGAAGTGCAAGGTAGAGAGAGACTGAAGACGGGCACAACAGTCGAGTAATCACAGCCGTAGAGTTGTAACCTGAAACTGAAACTGTTCACAATGTTTCGTACAGACACTGAATACTGTTGCCCCATGTGTGGGACTATGCCAGTTTATCACTTCATGCCCCATACCTCACCCCCTACCCCCCCAAACGCCCAACAACTGAAAGCTGTTGCCATTGACACTGACAGTTCTGTTCAAGCTGTTGTTTGTGTGAACAGATGTGTACAAATACCTCTGAAGATCACCACCAACCCTCTCTCAAAACTTGTCAAGGCAACAAACTGGAAAAAAAAAGAAAAAAAAAGAAAAAAGAAATAAATAAAATAACTGCGGAAAGTGCAAAACATTGAAAACTAAGCCCTCCTCTGTTCATTTACACAAGCGGCAGCATACAAAAGGATCAGTATGACAGAAACATGCAAACTGACACAGCTAAAAAGAAGATACATACATGGATGTGAAAAGACAGACAGTTTGTGGATCCATAAACAGTCTCTCTGTCTTTCCATTCCTTTAAACAAGAATAATGAAACATTACACCTTCTAATTCTATGTGGGTTATGAGAGAGGAACCCAAATGGGAAAGAATGTATCAAAGACAACTTCAGTTTATATATTTCTGAGATCAGTGGCCTTTTCTGACAACTGACGTTCAAACTGACCAGGACCCGATTGCTCAACACACCGCTAGCGGTTACCTGTCCGGTAACCCCCTAACCTACTGCTAAAATTGGTCGTTTTGCAGCAAGCTAGCTTAACTTGCATTGCACAAGCTCAGTTTTTATATGGTTGGCACTTTTTTATGCTCTGGGTGTCATATGTTTTGTATGTGTACTGTGCAATTATCTATATACATGCCACACCCCAAAGTTCTCTGTGATAAATTAATGATAAAATAGCTAAATTGAATACATACACACATATTACAATCAAGTGTAATAACATTTTGTTTCCTTTTGTATCACCAAATTCACTAATCATCAACACAGGGTTGAAAAAGAAAAAGAAATATTTGTGTTTATGTATTCTCGATATTGAAATATTGAAGTAGTCAAAGGCATTAACACTTTTTTCTTCTATTTCTAATTCGTGACTAGACCACCTTCAAATTTACTAATAAACAGCACATGGGAAAAGGAGAAGATTCAATATTGAAAGAACAGAAAATGAAAGGTATTAACTGAACACCTTTTTTATTTAATTTTGAATTAACAAATAAACCATCACCAACTTTACTCACAAACAAAAGGCTGAAGAAAGAAAGAGAGAAAAAAAGACAGAGAGAGGGTGAGAGAGAGATTCAAGATTCAAGATTCAAAAACTTTATTACTCAAGGATAAAAGATTTTAGGCATCGCCCAGTCTTCTAATCTGTCCTTGTGACAACAATAACAACATTAACGATAATGACACAAAAATAATAATTTTGTTAACACTGCTACATCCACTGCTACTACAACGAAGAATGATCACCACCATCATCATTAACATCGTAAAAAGTAATAAAACGAACGCATTCATACATTCATATCCATACACATGCACACACTCTCTCCACCCAACACACACACACACACACACACACACACACACACACACACAGATATATATACTTATGCACATACAGAGACATGACCGAAGTGAGAAACATATAGCGGACATAAAGAAAACAGAGAAGTACAACTTTACCATTGCACATATAACTTTACCATTGCACATATACAAAAGTGATTAATTTGCTGATGCAGATGTTACAGGTAATGGCATCCAATTTACAGGCGAACAAAACATTAAAGCACAAAGGAAGAAATAAAATAAATTCACTGCATGTAGGTATAGATACAAACTTCACAGAAAAAGCATGATTTTTGTCTTTTTTAGCTGGTTATTATAAATAAAAAAAAAGGAAAAAAAAGAGAGTGTGTGTGAGAGAGAGAGAGAGAGAGAGAGAGAGAGAGTGTGTGTGTGTGTGTGGAACACCTAAATTTAGGTTAATCTGACAACAGTCTCAGTCAGTCAGTGTGTGTGTGTGTGTGTGTGTGTGTGTGTGTGTGTGTGTGTGTGTTCTGTTGTGTGTTGTGTGTGTGTGTTGTGTGTTGTTCAAGCAAAGGTTAATCTGAAAATAAATGGTCTCAGTAAGTCAGTCAGTCAGTCAGTGTGTGTGTGTGTGTGTGTGTGTGTGTGTGTGTTTGCCTGGCAGTAAATTGGTTGAATCAGTGTGTGTGTGAATGTGTGTTTATGTCTGTGTGTATCATGCACTTGTGTATGTACATCATTCTCACCAACTGCTGACATTTGGCAATCTATTTGTGGTGTGTGTGTGTGTGTGTGTGTGTGTGTGTGTGTGTGTGTGTGTGTGTCCTGTGTTCAATGCATTTATGTGCATGTCCATTATCCTCACTACCATCAGGCAGTTGTCACCTTATCTACAGTGTTGGTGTGTGCAAACATGTCTACTTTGAAGCCTCCCCAGCAGCTGAGTTTTCAGTGTCAGCTTTTCCTTTCCTG
>JAAQRG010088994.1:0-11180 GCA_011634625.1 Babylonia areolata | reverse complement strand
TGCTGATTTAATTGGTCAAACACATCTTCATTTTCATGGTTCCAGAATCCATGAATGGCTCAGATCAGAATGCTAACTGTATCAAGCAAGAAACAAAATCAGAACAGTGTACTGGTACGAGAACACTTATACCTGGTCCTCATGGGAATGAGTTAATGAACACTGATGCCACCATTTCAAAAATATGTACCAAATAACCACACACATGTATGCGTGCACAAACATAAGCATGTGAGAGAAAGAGATAAAGAAACAGAGAGAGACAGAGATAGAGAGAAACAGCTGACAGACGGACAGACAGAGAGGGAGTTGCAGAGAGAGAGTAACCCTCACCGACTGGCCGATGACGCGTTTAGCGATGTTCTTTGGCACAGCACACAGGTCCAGACACAGCATGTTGTCGGCGTACACCCCTATCACCTCACATAGTGCCTGCAGGATAAAACACATCGTAATTTGACACACCACACATCGTAATGTGACACACCACATCATAATATGACACACCAGATAGTAATGTGACACACAACATTGTGATGTGACACACCATACAGTAATGTGACACACCATATAGTAATGTGACACACCAGATAGTAATGTGACACACCACATCGTAATGTGACACACCACATTGTGATGTGACACACCATACAGTAATGTGGCACACCAGATAGTAATGTGACACACCACATTGTGATGTGACACACCATACAGTAATGTGACACACCAGATAGTAATGTGGCACACCACATTGTGATGTGACACACCATACAGTAATGTGGCACACCATACAGTAATGTGACACACCATACAGTAATGTGGCACACCAGATAGTAATGTGGCACACCAGATAGTAATGTGACACACCACATTGTGATGTGACACACCAGATAGTAATGTGACACACCAGATAGTAATGTGACACACCACATTGTGATGTGACACACCATACAGTAATGTGACACACCATACAGTAATGTGGCACACCAGATAGTAATGTGACACACCAGATAGTAATGTGACACACCACATTGTGATGTGACACACCATACACTAATGTGACACACCAGATAGTAATGTGACACACCATACAGTAATGTGGCACACCAGATAGTAATGTCACACACCAGATAGTAATGTGACACACCACATTGTGATGTGACACACCATACAGTAATGTGACACACCATACAGTAATGTGACACACCATACAGTAATGTGGCACACCAGATAGTAATGTCACACACCAGATAGTAATGTGACACACCACATTGTGATGTGACACACCATACAGTAATGTGACACACCATACAGTAATGTGACACACCATACAGTAATGTGGCACACCAGATAGTAATGTCACACACCAGATAGTAATGTGACACACCACATTGTGATGTGACACACCATACAGTAATGTGACACACCATACAGTAATGTGACACACCATACAGTAATGTGGCACACCAGATAGTAATGTCACACACCAGATAGTAATGTGACACACCACATTGTGATGTGACACACCATACAGTAATGTGACACACCAGATAGTAATGTGACACACCAGATAGTAATGTGACACACCACATTGTGATGTGACACACCAGACAGTAATGTGGCACACCAGACAGTAATGTGGCACACCACATCATAATCCCTGTCAGGACACACCACTTCACTGAGTGTAACACTATCTGAGTGAATTGTGTTGTTCTGACCTTCCTTCTGAACAAAACTTGTGCTGTGTTGTGTTGTACTGTGCTGTGTTGTGTTGTACTGTGCTGTGTTGTGTTGTACTGTGCTGTGTTGTGTTGTACTGTGCTGTGTTGTGTTGTACTGTGCTGTGTTGTGCTGTGCTGTGTTGTGTTGTACTGTGCTGTGTTGTACTGTGCTGTGTTGTGCTGTGCTGTGTTGTACTGTGCTGTGTTGTGTTGTACTGTGCTGTGTTGTGTTGTACTGTGCTGTGTTGTGCTGTGCTGTGTTGTACTGTGCTGTGTTGTGTTGTACTGTGCTGTGTTGTGTTGTACTGTGCTGTGTTGTACTGTGCTGTGTTGTACTGTGCTGTGTTGTGTTGTACTGTGCTGTGTTGTGTTGTACTGTGCTGTGTTGTGTTGTACTGTGCTGTGTTGTGCTGTGTTATGTTGTGCTGTGTTATGTTGTGTTGTGCTGTGTTGTGATGTGCTGTGTTATGCTGTGTTATGTTGTGTTGTGCTGTGTTGTTGTGTTGGGTTGTGCTTTGCTGTGTTGTTCTGTGCTCTGCTGTGCTGTGTTGTGCTGTGCTGTGTTGTGTTGTGCTGTGTTCTGCTGTGTTGTTGTGTTGTGCTGTGCTGTGTTGTGCTGTGTTGCTGTGTTGTGCTGTGCTATTTTGTTGTGTTGTGCTGTGTTATGCTGTGCTATGTTGTGTTATGCTGTGCTATGTTGTTGTGTTGTGCTGTGCTCTGCTGTGTTACTGTGTTGTGCTGTGTTATGCTGTGTTGTGTTGTGCTTTGCTGTGTTATGCTGTGTTGTGTTATGCTGTGTTGTATTGTGCTGTGCTCTGCTGTGTTATGCTGTGTTGTGCTGTGTTGTGTTATGCTGTGCTCTGCTGTGTTATGCTGTGTTGTGCTGTGTTGTATTGTGCTGTGTTATGCTGTGTTGTGTTGTACTGTATTGTGCTGTGCTCTGCTGTGTTGCAGTGCATTGTAGTGTAGTGTAGTATTTTGTATTATATTGTTTATGTTGTATTGCACTGTACTTTATTGTACTGGATTGTATTGTACTGCACTGCCTTGTGTTGCATTGTTTTGTGCTGTGTAGTGTAGTGTAGTGTAGTGTAGTGTAGTGCTGTGTAGTGTAGTGTAGTGTAGTGGTGTGTAATGTAGTGTAGTGTAGTGTTGTGTAGTGTAGTGTAGTGTAGTGTAGTGTAGTGTAGTGTAGTGGTGTGTAATGTAGTGTAATGTAGTGTAGTGTAGTGTAGTGTAGTGGTGTGTAGTGTAGTGTAGTGTAGTGTAGTGTTGTGTAATGTAGTGTAGTGTAGTGTAGTGTAGTGTAGTGGTGTGTAGTGTAGTGTAGTGTAGTGTAGTGTAGTGTAGTGTAGTGTAATGTAATGTAGTGTAGCGTAGCGTAGTGTTGTGTAGTATCATACTGTATTGTAAGCAAGTGTACTGTATTGTATAACTTTATGTACTGAAACATGTCACTGTAATATTGGGGCTGTTCTCCACTGGGTACATGACACTGCCATGGCGCAGCAACGCCTGTTCACACAACTTGGTTTGCTGTCTGCAAGTGCATTTGTTTTACCGTCAAACATTTTCTTTTTTTTTTTTAATACAGAATTTCAAACCTTTCCTTGCAATGAGTTCTTACACATCCGCTAAGTGTGTGCTGCACGTGGGATCATGGTTTATTGTCTCATCCGAATGTCTGAAATGAAAGACTTGATGCTGTGAAGAAGAAAAATGACCCAATGAAAAAGCAAACAGAGGTGTGTGGGTGAAGAGGCAATGAACACAAAGTGTGCACAGCACAGACACCACACAGACATGTTAATGTGACAACACAGACACCACACAGACATGTTAATGTGCACAGCACAGACACCACACAGACATGTTAATGTGACAACACAGACACCACACAGACATGTTAATGTGCACAGCACAGACACCACACAGACATGTTAATGTGCACGGCACAGACACCACACAGACATGTTAATGTGACAACACAGACACCACACAGACATGTTAATGTGCACAGCACAGACACCACACAGACATGTTAATATCCACAACACAGACACCACACAGACATGTTAATGTGAATGACACAGACACCACACAGACATGTTAATGTCCACAACACAGACACCACACAGACATGTTAATGTCCACAACACAGACACCACACAGACATGTTAATGTGCACAGCACAGACACCACACAGACATGTTAATGTCCACAACACAGACACCACACAGACATGTTAATGTGCACAGCACAGACACCACACAGACATGTTAATGTCCACAACACAGACACCACACAGACATGTTAATGTGCACAACACAGACACCACACAGACATGTTAATGTGACAACACAGACACCACACAGACATGTTAATGTCCACAACACAGACACCACACAGACATGTTAATGTGACAACACAGACACCACACAGACATGTTAATGTGAACGACACAGACACCACACAGACATGTTAATGTCCACAGCACAGACACCACACAGACATGTTAATGTGACAATACAGACACCACACAGACATGTTAATGTGACAATACAGACACCACACAGACATGTTAATGTCCACAACACAGACACCACACAGACATGTTAATGTGACACCACAGACACCACACAGACATGTTAACATCTTTCCAGAAAACTGGACACTCAAACAGCACACAACAATCATACAACACACACCACCAGGTATATACACACAAGCATAACCACACAGAAAAAAACACACAGATACAAACCAAAACACAAACACACACTCCCCCCCCCCACACACACACACCCTCCCCACACACACACATACGCCCCTCTCCCCTCAACACACAAACACACCCACCCAAACACATACACCCACATACACACCACCACATACACACACAAACACACAGACCCAAACACACACACCCACATACACACACACATACAAACACACAGACCCAAACACACACCCCCACATACACACACAAACACATACACACACAGACCCAAACACACACATCACATACACACACAAACACATACACACACACATACTCACACAAACACACACATACACACACAAACACACACACACACACACACACACACAAACACACACACACACATCTACAAACACACACACACCTGCACAATGTTGAGATGCGCTGTGTTCTGAAAGGTGTGCAGGGCAGACCTGAGAGACGCCACCTCCTCCTCCTCCTCCACCCCCGCCCCCTGGCCCCCAACCTTCACCCCCTCCCCCCCTTCCGCACCCCGGCAGCGGGCGGTGGCAGCGGCAGCAGCGTGATGGAAGTGCGGGGGGAAGACGGCCTGACACAGGGAGTGACCAAAGCCCAGGGTCCTCTGCAGCAGAACCAGCAGGTCCACGGTGGACCCCGACACCGGGATGACCACGGGCTGACCCGGCTGGGGCGTGGGGAAGGACAGGGTGGACTGCACAGACTGCAGCAAGGGCGGATCACTCTCCCCGACCACTGACCCCGTCGTCCCCACAGACACCGTGCTGGGCTTGCGCTGCGCTGACACCTGTCACGTCATGTGAAGGTGATCGTTCTGTACACACCTGTCACGTCATGTGATGGTGATCGTTCTGTACACACCTGTCATGTCATGTGATGGTGATCGTTCTGTACACACCTGTCATGTCATGTGATGGTGATCGTTCTGTACACACCTGTCATGTCATGTGATGGTGATTGTTCTGTACACACCTGTCATGTCATGTGATGGTGATTGTTTTGCACACACCTGTCATGTCATGTGAAGGTGATTGTTTTGTACACACCTGTCATGTCATGTGATGGTGATTGTTCTGTACACACCTGTCATGTCATGTGATGGTGATTGTTTTGCACACACCTGTCATGTCATGTGAAGGTGATTGTTTTGTACACACCTGTCATGTCATGTGATGGTGATTGTTCTGTACACACCTGTCATGTCATGTGATGGTGATTGTTTTGCACACACCTGTCATGTCATGTGAAGGTGATTGTTTTGTACACACCTGTCATGTCATGTGATGGTGATTGTTCTGTACACACCTGTCATGTCATGTGATGGTGATTGTTTTGCACACACCTGTCATGTCATGTGAAGGTGATTGTTTTGTACACACCTGTCATGTCATGTGATGGTGATTGTTCTGTACACACCTGTCATGTCATGTGATGGTGATTGTTTTGCACACACCTGTCATGTCATGTGAAGGTGATTGTTTTGTACACACCTGTCATGTCATGTGATGGTGATTGTTCTGTACACACCTGTCATGTCATGTGATGGTGATTGTTTTGCACACACCTGTCATGTCATGTGAAGGTGATTGTTTTGTACACACCTGTCATGTCATGTGATGGTGATTGTTCTGTACACACCTGTCATGTCATGTGAAGGTGATTGTTTTGTACACACCTGTCATGTCATGTGAAGGTGATTGTTTTGTACTAACTGTCATGTGATGTGAAGGTGATTGTTTTGTACACACCTGTCATGTGATGTGAAGGTGATTGTTTTGTACACCTGTCATGTCATGTGAATTGATTACGTACACACCTGTCATGTCATGTGAAGGTGATTGTTTTGTAAACACACCTGTCATGTCATGTGATGGTGATTGTTTTGTACACACCTGTCATGTCATGTGATGGTGATTGTTTTGTACACACCTGTCATGTCATGTGAGGTGATCCTTCACTATGTAACAAACATGCACCTTTTTCTTTCAGTTTTGTGTTTATGTCATGAAACACACATACACACTTTACACACACAGACACGCATTTAGTTTCAGATTTTGTAGTAAATAATAGATAGATTTTTACTGATTGATGTTATCAGTTAACAAGTCATTTGGAAAGAGCTTTGTGCGGGTGGGCATATGCACAAACACCCCCACCTGCACCCACACACACCCACCAACCCTCCCCCGACACACACACACACAGAACAAACTCTAACCTGCACTGGATGAAGGGTGTGGGGAATGCTCTCTGTCACAGACGCCACGCCAGCCTGCTGCTGTTTGATGTGTGGAGAGCACGACCTCCCTCTGTGACCTTGACCCGCCACCGGCACTTCACCTTTCCACTCTCTTCCATTCTGCTTGCTGACCTTGACATGGTGACCATGACCTGAACTGCTGCCTGCCTTTCCTGACCCCTCGTCAGCCTGAAGACTGATGCGAACCATGGACGCTTTGCCGGATAGGTCAGCTTCTCTTGACCTCTGACCTCCCCTGAGCTGAGGTCGGGGCGGGAGCCGACTCTTTGCAGGCCAGGCTGGCATTGGACACGCTCAAGTCCGTCCGTCAGCCAGAGGGAAGGTGAATGCTCGTCCGCAGAGTCAAGTCACACTCACTGTCCTGATACAGCTGTCGCTGGGGTTGTGAGCCCTGTCACGTAGCCCCATCTCTGATCATCATGGGGGCAGGAAGTGGGAGGAGGCTGGTCACGCGGGAGGATTGGCCACAGTGCCCCCCTCCCTCCCCCTCCAGGGCCTGCCCATCCCCCAAGAGCTGTGTGAGGGGAAGAGGCAAGCGTGGGCACCACCAGCCCTCGTCAAGTCTCACAGCGTGCACAGTGTGCAGGCTGGGACAGGCAGCAGGGGGCCGCGCCATCCTGGCCTCAGACATCACCCGCACCATGGCGGGCCGCTCACAGAACACAGGGACAGACGCACAGTGGCGCTGCCTGTCTGTGGCTGAGAGTCCTGGCTGCCAGGGAGCTGGGAGGAAGCGGTGGTGGAAGGGGAAGGGGGCGGAGCCCTGTGAGGAGATGGGTGCTGTCGTCCATGGGTTCTGCACACACACACACACACACACACACACACAGGCACACACACACACACACACACACACACAGGCACACATACACACAGGCACACACACACACACACACACACACTCACACACACACACACACACACACACAGGCACACACACAGGCACCACACACTCCACACACACACACACACACACACACAGAGGCACACACACACAGGCACACACACAGGCCACACAGTCACACACACACACACACACACACACAAACAGGCACACATAGCACACACACACACACACACACACACATACACACACACACACACACACACACATTAACATCAAGTTGATATCATAACAACCTATGTTTCTGTAAATGCTTTGTGTCTGACTGTCTGTCTGTCTGTCTGTGTCTGTGAGAATGTGTGTGTGTGTGTGTGTGTGTGTGTGTGTGTGTGTGTTATGTGAGAGTGTGTACATGAGAGAGCGAACGAGAGACAGACAGACAGACAGACAGACAGGCACACAGACAGAGAAGCAGACAGAAAAAAAGAGAATCAGAGAAAAAAAAACAAAGGGGAGAGACAGAGAGAAAAATAAAGAAAGATAGAAACAGTGACAGAGAGATACTGACTGATTGATATGGATACTTATATATCACCTATCCTTGGTAGGAGACCAAGCACGGGGTCATTTTCACAACAGGCTGCCTACCTGGGTAGAGCTGACTGACGGCTGCCATTGGGCGCTCATCATTTGTTTCCTGTGTCATTCCATCAGATTTCAGGCACACACACACACACACTCAGACAGACATGTAACATTTTATGTTTCTGGGGGTGTTTTGGGGTGTGTGCATGCTGGGTATGTTCTTGTTTCCATAACCCACCAAACACTGACATGGATTACAGGATCTTTAACGTGTGTATTTGATCTTCAACGTGCGTATACACACAAAGGGGGTTCAGGCACTAGCAGTTCGGCCCATATGTTGACCTGGGAGATTGGAAAAATCTCCACCCTTTACCCACCAGGTGCCGTTACCGAGATTCGAACCCGGGACCCTCAGATTGAAAGCCCAATGCTGTAACCATTCGGCTACTGCGCCCATCATAGACAGACAGTAACAGACAAACTGAGACACAGAAACACAGAGACACAGACATGAAGCTTTTGTAATTACAGCACTTAGAATTGAAAGGGGATTTTGTGGGGGAAGTAAGCTATCTATATTTACAGCTGAATTAGTGGTTGTAATGCTTGCGTTGAAATATCTTATAAATCTCCCTTCAACTATTTTATTGGTGGACTCAAAATCAGTCTTGCATGCATTAGAATCGTTCGATATAAAAATTCGACCAGACTTTATTTTTGAAATACATTATCTATTGTACATTCTATCAGCCAAAGGCACAACCACAGAATTTTGCTGGTACCCTCTCATGTTGGTATAAAAAGAAAGGAAATGGCCGACAGAGCAGCAAAAAAGAGTGCACAAAGAATAGAGAATTCATTTGAAATGGTTATCCTACAATCAGTTTCAGAATGTTACGGACTTCTCGAGTCTTCAATATGGAACAGACGCCAGGCTAGTGCTGATGACAGGATTTCACACCAAAAGGACAAGGCGTTTACAACTGAAATTACCCAGCACAAAATGATGGATTTCCCATCACACTATCATAGACTGGTAACCTCTGTGGTGTCTCAGAAAAGACTGATCGCTTTCAAGACAAAGTTTAGCAAAAAAGTTTATTGTGTATGTGGTAAACAAATCACACGAAATCATATTTTGTTTCGGTGTCAAATTATGAACAGGTTACTTCCAAAGTCATGTAAAGTTAGAAAATTATCAGAACATAAAAGAAAGAATGTCCAACCAGTTACTTTTGACATAACTTGCTGAATCCCTGTTACATAGTCCATTAGGAGTGTTTCTATGATGCGACCTAACCAATACTCAGAAATTAACAAACAATAAGGCCAGGAGATGAAATGATTAACAAATAGTAAAGAGTGGTAACTCTCTCCATTCACAACTCAAGGTACACAACTTCAAGTCAGAGCTGCTTACGCTACTGATTCAGTTAGCACACAGGTAAATAAAAGGTACATTGGAACAAAGCCAGACACTTCCTCTATAAAGGAAGCACCGGGCCTGTCCTTATACCGATCATCTGACATGTGCACACAGCAGCAAAGACAGAAGAAATGTGCAAACAGAAATTAGCTTTTTTTTCAAGACTGGCATAGCCTCTTTAATCCTGAACAAGCCATACAGAACACATGGACAATACAGAACAAACAAATGGTTGCCTTGATGGTTTTTCAACTGGAAATTAACAAACCATGAGGCCAGGAGATGAAATGATTAACAAATAGCAAAGAGTGATAACTCTCTCCATTCACAAGGTACACAACTTCAAGTCAGTGCTGCTTATGCTACCGATTCAGCTAGCACACAGGTAAATAAAAGGTACATTGGAACAAAGCCAGACACTTCCTGGAAAAAGAAAATTGTTGTAGTTTATCCTTTCTGTGTATTGTCCCTTCAGTCCCCATCCCCTGACCCCAATCTCTCTCTCACACTCACACATACCATGTCTAATATCACTCAAAGTGAAAGACATTACATTAAAGAAAGAAAATACAGAAATAGGGAAAGAGACACAGAGAGACAGGGATAGAGACACAGAGAGACAGGGATAGAGACACAGAGAGACAAGGACAGAGACACAGAGAGACAGAGACACAGAGAGACAGGGACAGAGGCACAGAGAGACATAGAGACACAGAGAGACAGGGACAGACACAGAGAGACAGGGACAGAGACACAGAGAGACACAGAGAGACACAGAGAGACAGGGATAGAGACACAGAGAGACACAGAGAGACACAGAGAGACAGGGATAGAGACACAGAGAGACAGGGACAGAGACACAGAGAGACAGGGACAGAGACACAGAGAGACATAGAGACACAGAGAGACATAGAGACACAGAGAGACAGGGACAGAGACACAGAGAGACAGGGATAGAGACACAGAGAGACAAGGACAGAGACACAGAGAGACAGAGACACAGAGAGACAGGGACAGAGGCACAGAGAGACATAGAGACACAGAGAGACAGGGACAGACACAGAGAGACAGGGACAGAGACACAGAGAGACACAGAGAGACAGGGACAGAGACACAGAGAGACAGGGACAGAGACACAGAGACACAGAGAGACACAGAGACACAGAGAGACATAGAGACACAGAGAGACAGGGACAGACACAGAGAGACAGGGATAGAGACACAGAGAGACACAGAGACACAGAGAGACACAGAGAGACAGGGATAGAGACACAGAGAGACAGGGACAGAGACACAGAGAGACACAGAGACACAGGGACAGAGACACAGAGAGACAGGGACAGAGACACAGAGAGACAGGGATAGAGACACAGAGAGACAGGGATAGAGACACAGAGAGACATAGAGACACAGAGAGACATAGAGACACAGAGAGACAGGGACAGAGACACAGAGAGACAGGGACAGAGACACAGAGAAACACAGAGACACAGAGAGACAGGGACAGAGACACAGAGAGACAGGGACAGAGACACAGAGAGACACAGAGACACAGAGAGACACAGGGACAGAGA
>JAAQRG010088978.1:0-7500 GCA_011634625.1 Babylonia areolata | reverse complement strand
GAGAGTGAGTCAGTGCAGGGGTTGGTTTGTGTTTACACCGTTGACAGTAACTTTAGGGGGTTGGTTTGTGTTTTTATTGGTGACAGTAAATCACTATAGTGGTTTGTTTGTGTTTGAATTAGTGGTGTCATTTTGTGCCATAGGGTGAGTGTCGAGGTTGCTCTGTGTTTGGGTTGGTGATACCGGTGCATGGTTTTGAGTGAGAGTTGGAATTTGTTTGTGTTAGGATTTGTGGTAACAATGAGAGACAGTGAGTGAGAGTTGGAGGTTGTTTTTTTAATATTTTGATTGGTGGTAACAATGTGTGACGTCGGGTGAGTGTACAGGTTTGTGTTTGAATTGGTGATAACATCGTGTGACATCGGATGAATGATTTCAATGACTGGCACATGTCTGCAACCTTTTTAAAGTGGTGTTGCTTCAGCCGATATTGCATGTCAGAATTTAAAAAAAAAACGTGCCATGCGGTGTTTGTCATGCAGGGATTGCCCGGACTCCAAGGAGAGAAGGGAGACAGCGGCGCCCCCGGCATCCCAGGACTGCCAGGGGACATGGGTCGGGCCGGGGCTGCAGGCATTCCCGGGGCCCCAGGAGAACCTGGGCTGGTTGGACTCCAGGTGAGGTGGTTTTTGTTGTTTTTGTTTTGCTGAGGCCGATACTTCCGTTCTCACCATTTCATTTTGACGAGCGCAATAGCCGAGTGGTTAAAGCACTGGACTTTCAATCTGAGGGTCACGGGTTCGAATCTTCGTAATGGCGCCTGGTGGGTAAAGGGTGGAGATTTTTCCGACCTGCCCGGTCACCATATGTGGAGACCTGCTTGTGCCTGAAACCCTTCGTGTGTATACGCAAGCAGAAGATCAAATACGCACCTTAAAAATCCTGTAATCTATGTCAGCATAAGTTGGGTTATGGAAACAAGAACATACCCAGAATGCACACCCCCGAAAACGGAGTATGGCTACCTACATGGCGTGGTAAAAACGGTCATACATGTAACAGACCACTCGTGTACATGCGAGTGAACGTGTGAGTTGCAGTCCACGAAGAAGAAGAATTTTATTTGGGGGATTAAAATAGCGGAAGGAGAGGATTTTGCCTCGCCTTCCTGTGCCGTGCCATTGACACAGCGGATATGCAATCACTGCCCGAATGACCTTGAAAGGCTATGGGACGTTTAACCTGAACAATTTTCTTACGTTCTGGTTTTTACCTATTCGTGGACCTACGTCTGGATGTTCTTGGGGAATGTGGCGGGTGTTCTCTGCATGTGTGTTTGGGTGTCATTGTGTGTGTGTGTGTGTGTGTGTTCATATGTGTGTGTGCACGCATGCGTGCGTGCGGACAGATTGTATGAATTGTCTGTATGTGTGTGTGCGCGCGCATTGTGTGTTTGTGTTAGAGTGAGCGCTCATGGTGTCTACGTGTACTTGTTTCGCGCACGCGTGTATGTGTGTTTGTATGTGTGCGTGAGTGTTTGCATTTGAGTGTGTATGTGTATGTGTCTGTCTGTGCGCCTGCACACGTGTAAGTGTGGAGACGCGCGCGTATGTGTGTGTGTGTGTGTGTTTGTACAGCTCTGTGCTCATGACATTGGAATTGGCGACAGAACATAACACAATATCGTCAACAACACCCTTAAAATTGGAATAAGGTAACAAAATGATACTGATGCTGATGTTAGTTATGATTATGAAACCATTCCACTTTTGAGCAGATTGGTGTGTGTTTGTGTTCTGCGTGTTTGATGTGTGTGTGGATGTATGGTTTGTCTCCGAAATCGGTTTTTAACTAGTGCAGTGTGTTCAAAGGAGGCAGAAAAGAGTAAACTGTAAGTAAGTTTATTAAATGTTCGTTAAATTTGCAAATGTTGTCTGGATACTCTTCTGGGGGTTAAAAGACGTTTGTATTTTCTCATCTTCTATATGACGCTCTTACACATTTGGAAATGTTTCGTTTGGGCATGAAATCATTATTTCGTAGTAATCCTCCATACTCCAATTGGAGTGAAAGGATGATTAAAACTTGAGACGTGTGTGTGTGTGTGTGTGTGTGTGTGTGTGTGTGTGATAATCAGGGTACCAAAGGTGGCAAAGGTGACACGGGCCCGGTGGGACCATCCGGACCATCTGGACCACCTGGACCACCTGGACCACGTGGCCCAGGAGGTAGCTTCACGGGAGAGGTGGAGAGCGTGCCTGGCGAGAAGGTGAGATGTATTACTCACTGGATGTGTGTCAGAGAGAGAGAGGGGCGGGGGAGAGGAGAGAACTCGGTTTATTGTACATTGGCCTTGGGCCACAATATAATGGGGAAGGGTCGGTCGGTGGGGTTGCATATAACACTGTGTTATTGATAGCAACTAAACAGTTAAAAAAGAAAAACGAAACAAAAGAGGAGAGAGAGAGAGAGAGACAGTGAGAGAGAGAGGGGGGAGGAGAAGGGATGGTGTATATTGCAGAATGGGTGTGATAGAGAAAGGGAGTGCGAAAGAGGCGGGGATAGAGACCAGAGGGGATTTTGAAAAAAATGCAGAATTGAGAGAGAGGGAGGAGAGAGAGGGAGACGAGAGAAGACTGGTGTATATTGAAGAATGTATGTAACTGAGAAAGAGAGAGACGGGGGAGAGAAATAGGGAGAGGAGAGTGGTATTTATTGCAAAAATATGTGTGATTGAGAAAGAAAGAGAGACACAGTCAGAGAGATAGAGATAGAGCGAGAGTTAGGGACACAGACGAGAGGGGACTGGTACTTATCACAGAATGGATGTGACTGAGAGAGAAAGAGAGAGAGAGAGAGAGGCGGGGAGAGGTAGAGACTTAAGCGGACTGGAATACATTGCTGAATGGGTGAGAGAGAGTGAGAGAGAGGGAGGGGGGAACTGGAACATATTGCAAAATTGGTGTGATTCAGAAAGAGAGGTGGGGAAAGAAAGAGACGAGATGGGACTGGTACATATTGCACAATGGGTATGGTTGAAAAAGAGAGAGACTGGGATGGGGAGAGAGAGACTAGCTAGAGAGGACTGGTATATAATTAATGCTGAATAGGCATGATTGAAAAAGAGAGAGTGGGGGAGATAGACGGTAGGAGACTGGTATATATAGGCCATGTACATGTATGTGTATGCATGTGTGTATGTGCATGAATATATATGTTTGATGAGCATTGACATGGCCTGTGCAGGGAGAGAGAGGCGAGAAGGGAGACATGGGCCCCCCTGGACCTCGCGGCTTCCCTGGACCAGCTGGAGAGATGGGCAAGCCTGGGTTCCCTGTAAGTACCTTGGGTTGGGTGGGTCTGTTGTTGGATTGTTGCTGTGCATGGCAAAAGAATGCCTCTGTGCATATGTGTGTGTGTGAGTGTGTGTGTGTGTGTGTGTGTGTGTGTGTGTGTGTGTGTGTGTGCTTTTTCCTTCATGGCTCTGTGTATGTGAGTGTGAGTGTGTGACTTAGATATTTATCTCAAAATCCACCCTTCATCAACCAGGTTTCCTCCAACTCACCGTTCATCCCTCTCCCCCTGCCCTCCAAAACGAAAACACTCAAATGTAAAAAGTCAATACTAACAGTGTCTACAATCACCAGTATGTGTGACGGGGTATTATAGCAAAATTCCTCCTTTGTCTTTTGTCGCTGGTCCCTTTCAGTCCTCCAGTGTGGGCCAACCTGTTATCACACACGCACAAAACAACAACAAACAAACAAACAATGTTACCTGAAATAATATAGTAGTGAGCCTTTTTGTATGTCTGATTCATTAACTTCTGTCAAAACGCTGACATGAACTGAACTGAAACGCTGAGTGCTTTTCCGGGTTGCACGTGCAGGGTCGCCCAGGGCTGCGGGGCAGGAAAGGAGAGCTCGGCATCGGCTTGAAGGGGGAGAAGGGAGAGCCTGGAGAGGGCGGCCCAGGGCAGGGCAGCGGTGTTTTCATCCCTGGCCCCAAGGGATCTAAGGTGAGGGGGTTTTCTGGGGTTAGTCATTATATGTGGACGACCCTGTGCCTCAGGAATTTGTCTTCTTTCCCATATGAGGACCCACATCACCAGATTACCTGCCTGGGAGAATCCAGGATTACCTGCCTGGGAGAATCCAGAGATTACCTGCCTGGGAGAATCATTACCTGCTTGGGAGAATCCAGAGATTACCTGCCTGGGAGAATCCAGAGATTATACTTATTGTTTTATTTATTCATTTTGTTAATTATTATTATCATTTTAATTTTTCATTTGTTACATATCTTTTTTATATTCATTTACACATCAACTTTTTCATTCATTTATTTTTATGTCGGGGTGTGTGGCAGGGTTGTGGGTGGGGGAGCATGTGTGTACAGAGAAGGGAGGGGAGTGGGAGTCGAGGGGTGATGGGAGATTTGTTGGTTGGTTGGTCACTTTGTCAAGCGTGATAGCCATATGTCAGAGAAGTAGATAGAATGTGTGTTTGTGTGTGTCTGTGTTCGTGTATGTGTGTCCGTGTTTCTAAGCGGTGTCTGGGTGGCTGGTTGGATAATCAGCTGCTTATTTCTCAAACATGTCAAATGACACATAGTAAATTAGAGAGATGTGCGCGCATATGTGTCTGCGCATGTGTAAGTGTTTGAGCATGCGCGTTTGTATGTGCGATTCAACGGAGAGCGTGCAGTCCTCAGAGAGCGGTCAAGTCAAATGTAGTGGAAACTTATTTGGTTTTACAATTAGAATAACTGCTGCCAGCATTGTGGAGTTCAAATAACTGTTGTGAAGCATCTTTATCTTCGTGAGTCCTGACCTATGTTTTGTGTGTGGTGTGGTGTGTGAGTGTGTGTGTGTGTGTGGTGTGGTGTGGTGTGGTGTGGTGTGGTGTATGTCTGTGTGTGTGTGTGTGTGTGTGAGTGTTTGTGTTTGGTGTGGTGTGGCGTGTGCTTTTGTGTTTGTGCTTGTATGTGTGTGTGTGTGTGTGTAGGGTGATGCAGGTGTGCCTGGCCTGGACGGTCGTGTGGGTCCACCAGGCCCCCCTGGTCCCGCCGGCGGTTCAGGAAGAGAAGAGCCTGGCATCGTGTTGGGTGAGACTTCATCTTGTCTAACTCTCTGTGTGTGTGTGTGTGTGTGTGTGTGTGTGTGTGTGTGTGTGTTGCGTGAGTGCGTGTGTCTGTGCGTGTGAATTTGTGCACGCGTGAGTGGGTGTTAGAAAATGCGAGAAACAGAGCAACTGTGCGTGCATATATGTGCTTGTAGATATTAGAGAGAGAGAGAATTGTGTGGAAAATATGTGTGTATGTGTTACAGAGAGAGCGTGTGTATGTGTGCGTTTACGTTTGTATGTATTAGAGAGAGAACATGTGTGTTAAGAATAGATAAATCAATATTTTTTTAGAAGACAGTAGAGAAGCGTCGCCATTGAAGCATTATTTTGTTCTTATATACTCTCTCCAAAAGAAGGAGAAATGGAAATCGAGAGCAAAAGAGAGAGAGAAAGAAAGACGTAATGAGTGGTAGGGACGGATTGAATACAATGACACTTAACCAATGAGATCCAGCAGTGTATATAGTAATGGTGACATTTTTTTTCCAGCGGAGAAAGGACAGAAGGGTGAAATTGGTCAAGCTGGACGCCCAGGTCGTGACGGTGAAGACGGACGACCTGGACAACAGGTAAAAAAAAAAAAAAAACAACCAGCGTTTGTCCTTTTCTTTTGTTGAGGGAGAGAGAGAGACAGAGACAGCGAGACCAGAGTTTTGCCTCCCATTTTTGAAAATGTCCCTCATACCCTGCTGTTACATCAGACATGGTTTCAATGACTTGCGCATATCTATTGTTCATGCTTTTCTTCTCCTCGCACAGAAGTTCTCGTCTTCGAAATGGGTACATATCAGCAAATCCAACCCAGCACGGTTTGTCACGAAACACAAATCAAATGAAATAATGAAATGATTAAGGGAATTTCCTTAAAAGCAAGGTCCTATGACTTTTAACATTTGATAATTCATTCACCAGTGTACACAAGAAAAGGGCGGAATGAGAAGCGGGAGAGGAAAGGTCTGAGGCAGGAAGAAAGGAGGAGGAGTAAGCTATATCAAAGTTCACCAATATATGAGATTAACACATACGCACGCACGCACATAATTATGCAAACACACACACACACACACACACACACACACACACACACACACACACACTCCTAAATCCAGCTTACATACGTTTTTCCGTGTACATCTTATTTCAGAGGTCTTGTTTTTTTGTTGTTTTTTAAACAAATTTTTAATTCAGATGTTTGGTTTGTGTATTTTCCCGCGAACATCTTATTTCACATGTTGGGTTTTTTCCCCCTGTTCCTTGTTTACCTGCGTGGTTTTTGACGAACAGGGTCAGCCAGGTCTTCCAGGTGATGAAGGTCTTCGGGGACCCCCTGGTCCACCTGGTCCCCCCGGCATTCCTGCTATCGGTAGTATCGGCAGCGGTGACGGTGAGGTGGTGGTGAGAGGCCCTCCTGGTCTGCCTGGTCCGCCCGGACTTCAGGGAGAGAGGGTGAGTGGTCAGCGTGGTGACTGTGGTGACTGCGTCATATCGTAGTTCGTAGTTCTGATGGGTATGAAATGTGAGGAACTGGTTCTTTCTTTCTATTTCTTTCAGCAACAAACGGCGAGAAGTTTTTTTCATTATTTCTATTTCTTTCAGCAACAAAGGAAAAGAAAGACATTTGCGTATTATCACTTCAATCATCTAAGGTAAATGAGAGGGGGCGGTGCAGTTTCATGTGAAGAAAACAAAAATGAAAGCGTCCATGCAGTCCTACCAGAGATTAGTCGAAGTCCTGTTTTTAGCAGAAAGCCTTTGGGTGGAGCGGGGGTTCATTACATATATAGGAAAAACACACACACACACACACACACACACACACACACACACACACACACACACACACACTCGGGTAGCCGAGTGACATTAGGATTAACGTGGTATTTTTCATGCTCACACCATGTGATCTTTAATATTTTATCCCCATCTCTGTACAGGGTCCCCGCGGTCTACCTGGCGTTGGCCAAGAAGGTCCCAGGGGCAGGATCGGTCCTCAGGGCCAGCCAGGACCTCCAGGACCCCCTGGTCTGGGTATCCCCGGGCCTCAGGGTCCTCCCGGCCCTCCCGGCTACAGTGCGGCGGACGGTGCATTCTCCTTCTCCGGCCGTGGTCCCCCTGGTCCTCCTGGTCCCCCAGGTCCCCCGGGACGTCCTGCGTCAGGCCTGGGCATCTCTGTTGGCGGGGTAAGGACGGACTAGTTTTGTGTGTGTGTGTTGCTGAGTGTGTTTGAAGGCTGGCGAGCAAGAAGGAAAATGACAAAGAAAAATCCACCAAAAAAGCACGAAAGATGGAAGGAAGATAGATACATGCTCGAGAAAAAGAACTGACGCTGAAACGACGACAAGAAGCGCAGAGACTCCGACAGCAAGAAGAAGACGGCCAGTACGGCCAGTCCTCTCTTCTCTACACAGACCCCTCGGATGTCCAGTGGGTGTCT
>JAAQRG010088973.1:0-11206 GCA_011634625.1 Babylonia areolata | reverse complement strand
TTAGCGCGCGCGCGCACACATACACACACACACACACACAGAGCTGCAACCAGAAAGGTTGTTTCAATAAATTCTAGTGCTAAAACTTTAGACAAATCCTCATCCTTGCTGTCAATAACAAACATGATAAGAAGTGCTGGAATTTTGCTGCTGCATTGAAAGTTCCTCGATTGCTTTGCAGACCTGAAAAAGTTTGTTAGCTTTTGAGAAAGGCTTTAAGCTAGTCAGAGTCTTTCCCCTCCCCATATATCCCAATCCAGTAAATATTTCCCAGCTCAAAAGCAGCTTTTTGACTTGCTGATTTGTTTCGCTCTCGTGATCACTTTGAGTTTAAATTCTGAACCATTGAACGATGCCTAAGTGGACTTTGGGCATCAACATCAGTGTTTTGCAGCTGGCATTGGAAAGCGCCTGCAACCGTTGTGTTTTGCTGGTATTATCTTCATGTGAGATGGGTTCACTGATGCGTGCATGGTCATTTGCACATGTGGTGTGCCTGACTAACAGCCTGTGAAATCAGCACCACGCCTGAGCGTGCGCATGAACAGATCGAACCAGAACACATGCTGTGGTGTGTGGGTAGAGAGACGTGCATGCAGGATGATCAATCAATGTTCTGAATGTGTTGACCCATGTTTTGAATGGGTAGTCATTCGGATGAGACGATAAAGCAACAGCCCATGTGTAGCATGCACTTTTTGCACACACGCATGGCAACAAAGGGGTTGTCCTTGGCAAAATTCTCTAGAAAAATCCACTTTGATAGGAAAACAAGTACACTGAAAGGCAGAAGGATGGTGCTGCACTGTAGCAATGCACTCTCTCTGGGCAGAGCAGCCCAGAGAAATCTGTAGTGACAAAGAGTAATACAATACAGTACAGCACAATACAATACAATACAACACTGAAGCACATAAATGTCTAACTCAAGGCACTCTTGTCATGATAGCAATGACAGCACCGTTAGTAAAAGCATCAACAGTAACCAAAAAAAAAATTGCCTGGTTGTACAGTAACAATGAATTATTCGTTCAAAATCTGTTCACCTTTGATTTCATGAGTGTTAGTCTACGCATAGGGATTGTCTTTGAGGGACAGGATGTAATAGGCCTTCAAATTAAGTAAGAGACATTGCAATAGAAGTGTCTCACACACAGAAACCTCTTCAACTGAGACAGACAGATGTCTGTACAGGAACAGGCCAACACAGGCTGTGCTCACCCAGGCTGTCACAGGCCAACCAGAAATGAAACTTACAATTAGTGAGTGAGTGTACTTGAAGTAATACAGAGACGGGCGCAATAGCCGAGTGGTTAAAGCGTTGGACTGTCAAGCTGAGGGTCCCGGGTTCGAATCACGGTGACGGCGCCTGGTGGGTAAAGGGTGGAGATTTTTACGATCTCCCAGGTCAACATATGTGCAGACCTGCTAGTGCCTGTACCCCCTTCGTGTGTATATGCAAACAGAAGATCAAATACGCACATTAAAGATCCTCTAATCCATGTCAGCGTTCGGTGGGTTATGGAAACAAGAACATACCCAGCATGCACACCCCTGAAAACGGAGTACGGCTGCCTACATGTCAGGGTAAAAACGGTCATACACGTAAAAGCCCACTCGTGTGCATACGAGTGAACGCAGAAGAAGAAGAAGTAATACAGATCATTTCATCAAGTCTCTTTACTGTGAAGACACAAGTATAGGAAACCTCCACTCTTACCCCTCTCCAATATGTTAACTTGTAAATTTTGTTCAGTTAACTTTCCATTAAACTGAAAGCACTTGACCAGGGAGACACCCCCACCCCTCTCCTCCACTCACATCACCTGCCCCTCCCCCTCCCACCCCTATCCATTTCTCTCATTCACCTGCCCATTCCCCTTCACCCCCTTTCTCCCCCCAACATCCCACTGCACCTGCCCAGTCACCCCAACCCCATCCCTTCCTACTCCCCCCACTTTCCCATCCCTCCCATCCCCACTTTCCATCATCCCCCCCCCACACACACACACACACACACCTGCCCCATCCTTCCCACCCCACCCCCTGGGTCCTGACCCCTGTCTCCAACAAGAAGCAGACCCAAACAAAGCCCCAGAAACTGGGAGGAAATAGTCTCAGGCCAAGACAGCCTCCCCCCCCTCCCCCACACCCCCTCCCTCCCCTCCCCTCCCCTTCCCTGCTCACCTACACTGTATTGATCTCTTGGTCCAGGCTGACTCAGGTACTCCCTCTCTCTCTCTATGTATCCCTCCTCATCTCTGTATTTTTCTTTCTCCCTCCCCATCTCTCTCTCTCTCTCCCTCTCTCTCTCTCTCTCTGTAGGACAAATGCAGGGTGTATTGATCTGAGCTGTTTCAGCCTTTGATTGCCTCAACCCCCCACATCTCCCCATCCCCTCAGCTCCACCTCCATTCCCTTTGTTTGTCTGTGTCTCTCCGGCCTTCCCTTTGTCTGGTCTGTTGCTCTTTCTTTGTGTCTCTTCGTCTGTCCAGCTGTGCATCTGTTGCCCCTTGTTTCCTTTGTACACACCTCTCCCCCCCACCCAACCCCCCCACCCCACTTTCTGATTTGAAAAGACTGTAATTGCATTCTTCTGTACACACACACTCTCTCCCTCCTTTCTCTCTTTTTCTCCCTCACCATTCTTCCTTCGTTCTCTGTCTCTCTCTCTCTATCTTTCTGTCTGTCCCCCCTCCCTCCCTACCTGTGCCAACCTGACTGCGTGGCACGGTGTGCTGCACAGATGTGAGGTATTGATCTGCCAGGTGAAGTCAGCAGTCTGTCCCCACCGCCGACAGCATCCTCCTTCCCCGCCCTCTCTCCCTCCCACCCTCCTCCTCCTCCACACCTTGCCTTTCATGTCAGCACTGCATGTCTTTGTCAGGTGTGTGTGCGTGTGTGTGGCCTGAGTGTGTGTGTGTGTGTGTGTGTGTGTGTGCTGCCCGTGCTCACTCACTGTCACACACACAGTCTGTGAGGAGTGAGGAGACCGATAGCGCAGTGGCCCATTGACTTCAGAGCCCACTGTCTTGGCTTGTAGTGGTTGTACACACGACAAGACAAGCCAAGTTGCGGGTGTTTGGTTTTTGTTGTTGTTGTTGTTGTGGTTGTTGTCCATGTTGGACCGTGTGCCTGTGGACTGCAGCAACGTGATGATAGAACCTTGCATGCGTGTTTGTGAGTCAACAACACAAGCCAACCTCCACTGACGATTTATCTTCCTGTGCCGATCTTTGCAGAAGGAGCTGTGTCGTCTTGCATGTCTCCTTCGGTTTCAGTGCTAGGTCAATTATGAATGTGATGCACAGTTGATTGCACTCATCAATAGTGTTTTTTAGTGGTCTTTGGTTTTTTTTTTAGTGCTGATTGTTGCTATGGAGCTGATTGCCCAAGCTGTTCTTATTTGATAGTGCCGGTCGGCGTTGTCATTAGAAGCACAACAGACAGACTCACAGCTTCAGTCTCTGTGTGTTAGTGTGTGCGGGCCTTGCTGGTCTTGTGATTGTGAGTTATTGACTTGGGTGATCTTGACGCATTGTTGGAAATCACTTTCTCAAGGTTTGTAAATAGAAGATGCAGTATGGTTTAGAATGTAGTATTGTTGTTGCCTGTGATGTAATGTGTTATGCATGTTTGATTTGCTGTTGGAAGATGTTGGTTGGACTTTGTGTGTGTGTGTGTGTTTGCATTTTGGATTGTTGATAATGTTGGTTGGTGTGTGTGCCTTCTTGACAATGATTTTCGAATTGTGTACTACCTCAGAGAAGGCCAAGGTCCTACTCGGCCCATTCTCTACGAGAGCGTAAGCGAAAAAATAAGGTAAAACAATCAGTCGATGTGGTTGCCATTTTCATCCGCCAGCATATATAACCATGTTGTCTCTGAGATTTCTCTGTTTTTCTTCTTAATATTACTTTGCACTTGCTTCTCAATGATTATTCAGTCTGCTGTGTTTTCTTCTCTTTTTTTTTCTCTTTTTTTTTTCATTAACTCTGCAAGCTTTTCAAAATTTACCTGGGTTTAAGAAAGAGCTTTAAAAAGATATAATAGCTGAAATTTAGAGATGTGCTATTTTACTACATGGAGTTTGGACCCGGTATAAAAAAAAAGGGTGTGTGTTTATGTACACATGTGTTTGTGTGTGTGTGTTTGTGTGTGTATCCATGTGCGTGTGTGTGTGTCTGTCTGCATTAGTGAGCGAAGAACTGTTAGAACTTTGCTTGTGCTTGTAGATGAAGTAGCTGTTTGGGTGTGTACACAAAACATGTATGATGGGTTATTATAGTGATTGTGTGTATTTGCTGGAAAAACATTATTTACCTCTTTCTCCTCTAAACTGTCTTAGTTTTTCTCACTGTCAGTTGTTTTTTTCTTGAGTGTTTTTAGTTTCATCCTTTACATTTTTTTTTTTTTAGAAAGCAATATGTTATGTGTAATCTTACAATATAGATGTTGTGATTATATTGTTTGTGTTCTAATTTGAGTAGAGATACTGTGAATTTATAAAGATAAATGAATAAATGAATAGAACTGTGTGTGTGCTTGAGAGAGGGAAAGAAGTAATGTGCACTATATTGTTCCTTTTAAAGCCTGAGTTGATCATTAGACAATGCACACGGTGTAAAATATGTTTTTGTTTATACTGTAAACAATTTTCTTCAAAGTCTGACAATCATATTCTTTGAATACCAGAGGGAGAGAGGGTATAGTGTTGATTTGCTCTTTAGTATTGTAACCCTTTTCTGACAGGCTTTAGGAATACCTAGACACTGCATGATTAGTCACCTCCATTGTCAGACTGTGAGGAAATTGCCATGATGAAACTCTCTTTCAAAGTCTCTGTTTCCTTATTCCATACCAAGTTCAAACAGTTAGTTGCTTCCCTTCCAACAGTGGCTGCATTCCTGCTGCTAGCAATTTGTTCAACACTTTGGGGCACAGTTTGTGAGGCTCTCTAGACCTGACCAGGATGGTGGATCTTTGTGTAGGTCTGGCATCTATCTATCTACCCCCAAACCTCTGCCTCCTTGAAATTCTTTCTTCTTCTTCTGCTTCTCGTTCATTAGATGGACACCCCACCCCTCACTCTTTGAAAGTGAAACCGATAAGTCCAGGGAAAGAGTGTATCCTTGTGGATGATTGCCAGTACATGTATGACAGGAATAATCTTCAGTTCAAATGGGATGAATTTTGAGAAAGCGCAGGTTTTAAACAGCGATTTATGAAATATATAACTGGCAGATGTTATTAAGTGAACTTAACAGACTTGATGATGAGATGTTTGTGCTTTTTGTTACTGACATGATATTCACGTGATTTATCTTAAAAACTTTTTTTTTTTTCCTACATTGATTTTTTGGCCTTAGTTTAATGAGTGTGTTTACATATTTCTCCCAATATTTCACTTTTCCATTGCTGCTGTTTTGTTTCTTTTTCTTTTTACGTTTGCCAAAGCAGAAAGCATTATTCAAGAGCATGATGAAATTAAAGATAGAAGCAAGAGCATAGTTTATGTATGTGTGTACATTATTTTTGTGCCAACGCTGTCAGGCAATAATGTTCAGAAGTGGGCTGAGCTATGAATTCTGGGGAAATGATTTGTATAGATTCTTAGATCTTTTCCTTTTTCTGTTCTGCAGGCTAGACATTTCTTTTGAAGGTTAACTTCATTTTGTGATTAAGTATCTCTTTTACTTTACTCTGACTTTTGCACTTATTCAGTAAGAACATTTCAGTAGAAAACTTTCTCTTCTTCACAATTTTGTTGTTGTTGTTGTTTGTGTGTGTCTTTGGTTTCAAGATTGAAAGAGAGGAATTAATGTAATTATTTTTGCAACATGATATTTACTGATTGATCATCTGTGTATTATTTGGCCCCAGTTTTTGCTGTGTCTTGATGTTAAATCCTCCATGCCCCAAAACCAGGTTTGTGGTTTTGTAGTGATATAGAAACTCTCCCACATGTCAGTTCATCATTAAATAGATATGCACGGAAAAGTTTGTATTCATAATGTATATATGTTTGGTCCCCTGTGTATTTCTGTCAGAATGGGATGAAATGTTTCTTGCGCAGCTGCTTAATTGTTAGATTTCAAACCCCCACAATATTTCAACTGATGGCAAAAGACAAACCATCATGAACCAGGATAATCTCAAAACTGCACACAGAGCCTGTTTGCCACCCTCTGTCCTCTGTACTTCTCGTAACAGGGCAGTTTTGAATTGAACTGTTGTTGTTTTGTTTTTGTCTTTTCCTTCATTTTTTACATGGCATGGTGAAGTTAAAAACATGTGTTTGTCCGAGGAAGCATTCTCTTTCTTCTGCTTATCTTAATAGGCATTACAGCTTCTTCTCAACTCTGTTTCTTTTCTTTTTCCTTTCCTTCTGTTCTTTCTTGTTCTTTCATGAATAGAATCCCCCTCCTCTCTCTCTCTCAATTCCTCCAATGTCCTCTTCCTTCCTCATTCTCTCTCTGTCTCTCTCTCTCTGTCTCTGTCTCTGTCTCACTTCCTCCAATATCCTCTTCCTTCCTCTTCCTCCCTCATTCTCTCTCTCTGTCTCTGTCTCTCTCTCAATTCCTCCAATGTCCTCTTCCTTCCTCATTCTCTCTCTGTCTCTGTCTCTCTCTCTCTCTGTCTCTGTCTCTGTCTCACTTCCTCCAATGTCCTCTTCCTCATTCTCTCTCTCCTCTCTCTCTCAGCTGTGTCTGAAATGGGCCTGGCCAGCCATCCATATTGAGCTTGTTATTAGTATAAACAAAGATCCTTGTTGTTTTCCCCTCTTTTCAGAATATTCTTCCATTGTCTTTGAAGCTTGGTCCAATTTCCTTCATAAATAGGTGGATGGTGTCTCGGTGGAAAAGCTGCCATGTTTTTCCATGGAGCCTTGTTTGTCTTTGTGTGTGTGTGTGTGTGTGTATGCGCGCGTGTGTGCGTGAGTGTGTGTGTCTGTGTGTGTGTGAGTGTCTGTGTGTGTCTGTGTGTGTGTGTGTGAGTGTCTGTGTGTGTGTGTGTGAGTGTTTGTGTGTGCGTGAGTGTGTGTGTCTGTGTGTGTGTGTGTGCTGTGGTGCAGTTCCAGGCAATCAGTCGCTGGAGGTGTGTTGTTCCCGTCCACTTGACGTTGTCAATAATTCATCTCTCTGGCTTTCGCAGTTCCACAAACTTCTCTTCTAGCTTCCTTATTTGTGTGCTGTTGTTTGTGTGGGGCATACAGTAGAGAGGATTACGTGTTTGTGTGTGTGTGTTTGCGCAAGTGTGCATTATGCATGCATGCATGATGCATTCATGTTGCCTCTTCTCTAGCTCTGTGTTCTTGTCTTTTACTCTGTGTGTGTGTGTGTGTGTGTATGTGTGTGTGTGTGTGCGTGCGTGTGCGTGAGTGTGTGTGTGTGAGTGTGTGTGTCTGTGTGCGTGTGTGTGTGTGTGTGTGTGTGTGTCACTCTCTCTCTCTCACCGCAAAGCTGGATGGGTGGGGTGGGGGGGGAAAGCATGTATACTTGTTATTACCCATGTTTCATTTCTCAGCCTCTCTATCTCTTGTCTGTGTCTCTGTCCAGCTATTTATCTCGGTCTTTTTCTGTCTTTCCTTTCTCTCTCTCTTCCCTTCTCTTCCCTTCCCTTCCCTCCCTGTGCAGTGTCCACCTGGTGTTGTTTAATTTTAGACAACAGTTAATGGGAGAAGGTCAGTGTATTTGTGTGCTGTGTTTTGAGATGAAAGGAAGGAGCAGGGGAGTGTACTGGTACTAATTATTATTCAGAGACTTTGCTAGTTGTCTGGTATGACTTTTTTTCTTTTTTTCTTTTTTTTTTTTTTTAAATAATGGAGATAATGATATTATAGGGTTTGTTTTTGTTGTAGTTGTTTTGTTTTGTTGTTGTTGTTGTTTTCAAGCATGAAGCTGATAACTTAATTATTTTTTGAAACAATAAGCTGATGACCAAATTATTTTTGAGACATGAAGTTGAGGACAGAATTATTTTTGAAATGTCAGTCTGATAATAGAATTATGTTTTAAATATCCAGATGGTAACAGAATTATCATCATCAAGACCCGTAACAGAATTACTTTTAAATTATGAAGGTGAGAACATATCATGTTTTTGTATAACTCGAGATCAACAGTGACCATCCTACAATGACTATGGTAGTATTCTGTTGGGGTTTTTTTGTTTTAACTTTTTTTTTCCTTTCTTTTTTTAATATATAACTTTTTCTGTTACTGATTTAGTCTGGTTCAAGAAGCAGAATCAATAAAAAGAATTGTGGAGTCATATACTAGAACCATATATATATAATGTTAGGTTAAGGAAAAGGTTATGTCAGACTCTGTCAACACATTGTAACACCCCCCACCCCCTCCAACCCCTGACCTCCACCCCTTCTTGTAGTTCCAGTTTTCTACCAAAATAATAGTTATTCAATTGAAATATTTGGGTAATGGCTATATCAGTATATTGTCTATACATATGTTGTTAAAATTTTGTGAATACAATAATGTTCACATTTTAAGTTCAGGAATAAAAACAAATCGTACAGAAAACAGCACATTTAAAAAAAAAAAAAGTTTGATAAGAAATGGGGGTGGGGGGGTGGGGAAATCAACACATTAAGAAAGTGAGCACGAAGCAAGCTACAGAATACAAGCATTTCAGAAGCTGGTTTGTTGATGCTATACAAGGAAAAGAAATGATGTGCATGACGTGTGAGCGTGCATGACCTTCATTCACATCACTGACAGGCTGATTGACTGTCTGCAGTGTGACACGTGAAGCAGCTTTGCATGGCATCAGAGTTTTTGGGTGGTTGTGATTTGTTTTTGTTTTTTTTTCAAAAGGCTGAAGCAAAGATCAGCATGCACATTGATGTTCAGAGAAGTCTGCAACAGTCGTGTGTGTGTGTGTGTGTGTGTGGCTTGATGCAAAAGTTTGGACCATTTTTTTGTTTTTGAGACTTAAGAGTGAAGTGTCCTAAAAACTGTGGGTGTGTATGTGTGTATAACATAGAACTTGTTAGGATATATTTTTTTAAAAATTTGTTATCATCATCTTTGTGTTATTATAAAGTGCGTTGTGCTCTAATGTTGACATTTTATAGAAATATCCTTTGGTAATGATAAATGACAAGACTACTACTAATATTTGTGTTGACAGAACTTGTTGTGTATATGTATTCACATGGTTTCATTTTGTAAAAAGAAATATATAACTGGAGAGAAAATAAAGCTTCTTGTAGTTGGCATAGATAATGTTATGAATGCTTCCATTGCTTGGTTGTGATTGATGTAATCATATTGTACATTTTTATGTTATTTCAGTCATATTGTCAATTTTTATGTTATTTCAATCATATTGTCAATTTTTGTGTCATTTGGAAATGTTGATAGGAAAAAAAAATGATTGTGTTTATTTTCTGGATGTTGATCAGAGAAAGTGTCCTCTTGTAGATGTGAGTGTGTGTGTGCATGCGCGTGTGTGTGTGTGTGTGTGTGTGTGTGTGTGTTTGCATGGATGATTGCGATAGCATGCATGCATGTGTAGATATGTGCATGTGTTTGTGCTTGCATGTTTGTATGTATGCATGTGTTTCTGTTTTTCTTTTTTGTGGTGTGCTCATGATTGCTGCTGGTGCTGAAAGAGAAATTAGGTGTTGTGAGAAGAAAATGAATTGATTACCCTTTATTACCGTTCTTTTTTTTTTTCTTTCTTTTTTTTTTTTGTTTTTTTTCTTTTTTCCCAACTTTTTTTCCCCATAGAGATCATGCAAGACAGGAATTGACATTGAGCATCCTTTGCGTTTATTCTTGTTGTTTGATGATTCTGCTCTCACTGAACTTTTTACTGACGAAGATAATGATTGTTCTTTGTGCAGTTCTTAGATGCTTGTGAAGAGTGAAAGTCAGTCCTTCCCTCTGTTGTTCTTTGTTTGTTTTTGGGGAGGGGGTTGTTTTGTTTTTGGGTGGGGGAGGGGTTGTGGTGGGGAGGGGGTTCCTGCCTGTCTTGTGCTGGTGCTTCCATCCTCTCCACCTGTCTTTCTATTCACTAAGTGTTTTTCCCTCTCTCTGTGTCATTACTTTTGTTTTGACTTTTTGCTAACAACATTAGTCTTATTGTTACTTGTACCCCCCACCCCCACCCCCAATGTCATTATGGCTGAAAGCTATTGACTATTGACAGTTAATGATGTCAGTGCTATGTCTCAGTGTTCTGTCTGTCTGTTGGTGTCTCTGTTTGTGTATGTGTCTGTCTCTCTCTGTCTCTGTCTGTCTGTCTGTCTCTCTCTTTCTCTCTTTCTGTCACTGTCTCTTGTCTTGATTGCTCTCTCTCTCTCTCTCTCTCTCTCTCTCTCTCTCACTCTCTCTCTCTCTCTCTCTCTCTCTCTCTCTCTGCTCTCAGCAGCTTAAAAGCAGTGACACTTTTGGTTTGCAGGGCAATCAGTTCAACCCACCCATTGACAAGCCAGGCCAGTTGAGCCAGTAGTAAGTAGTTTTGCCTACTTTTTTTCTTTCTGTGTCAGTCTGTGTCTGTGTGGTGTGTGGAGGCGGCGGCGGGTGTGGTGGTGGTGGTGGTGGTGGTATGTGTGTGTTTGCGTGAGTGTGTGTGTGTGTGTGTCTTATTTGTTTTTCTCTGTCTATGTGTATGTGTGTGTGTGTGTGCGCGCACATGTTTGTTCTTGTGTCTGTGCAATGATATCCAGTGCACATAACTAGTTATTTTCTTCCTGCATTATGACTGACAGTATTATTATTATTCCACCTGTCTCTCTTATCTGTGTTTCATTTCTCTCATCGTCTCTCTCCCAGTCTGCCTGTACATATATGCTGCCTGCCTGTCAGTCTGTCTGCCTGTCTTGTCGGTCCATGTTTGCTTGTTTGTCTCGTTCTTCTTCTTTGCCACCATTCAGTTTGTTCCTTTCTTGGTTGCTTGGTCTCCTAGAACGATCTGAATCTGAACATCCGTATATGCACTTGCTGTCTCTCTTTGCCAGCTTGTGTGTGTGTGTGTGATTGTGTTAATGTGTGTGTGTTCTTTTGAATGTGTTTAGTGTGTGTGTGTGTGTGTGTGATTCTGTGTGTGTGTGTGTGTGCTTGTGATTGTATTTATGTGTGTGTGCTTATGTATATGTTTGGTGTGTGTGTGTGTGTGTGTAATTATGTGCGTGTGTGTGTGTGTGTGTGTGTTTGTGTGTGTGTGTGTGCTAGCTGAA